>JANAVB010038419.1:8226141-8307498 GCA_029216955.1 Iris pallida
CCAATTTTCGCAAATGAGTTTGCGAAAGTCGAAGGAAGATATCCTGAGCAAGACATCAGACTAACTGGATTGGTGAATCCAGATTTTAAAAGATGGGAGCTGCATAGCAAATTGGATTCTGACCAAGTTTGAAAGCGAATTGCAGCAAATCAACTTGTACCAAGCAGTACATGCCACTGTCTATGGTTTTGCTCCGAACCCGCACCTGTTCTTGGCTTTAGCAGAGAGGTACAATTACAGAACAGGGACCTTCATGACTCCCGGGGAGAAATCGGGTTTGCACTCCATGAGATGAAGTACATCTCTTACTTGCCAATGGGAGATGCCCCATACGAAGAATTTGTTCCAACCAATGATGAGTTGGACAGACTCCGGAGAGAGAATACAGAAATGGTAGCAGTCTTCGAGGAACTGCTATGCCATTATAAAATCTGTTCCCTGTTCTATAAAAGTGCTACATCAAACACTTGCTATTCCTCGAAATGGCTACTTATCTGTTCCTTAACCACATTCAAGAACCGAAGACCAAGGAACACGATAGATGCTATCCTGATTTCTTTAAGCCTTTAAGCAACACAGAAGTGATGAAGTTGATGGAAGAAAGTGGTGATTTGATAAAGAGATGAAGGATGATTATCAATGTCCTCCTTTGAAGACAGGAGATACTCTCGAAAGTTATTTGAGAGTAGGATATAGACCAATGTCAAAAGAAGCCCAATTAGTAGGGTTTCTAACACATTGGCTCCGTCGATTTGTAGTCCCGGGATCCAGTGCTGTAGACCGCTTCCATCGCGGTATTCTTTTTGCTGCCGTTAGTTCTTCGGCTATAAGATGGATCTTCTGTCAGCAATGACTTGTAAGCTGAATGCTGGTCTTCGTCTATACGTCGATCTGATGCTGAAACCAAGGAAAAAGAATTTCCTCGATTGGAATTCGTATATATATCTATTTGGGTGGTTGCTCCTTCATCATCCCACTTTGATGGACCCCGGCATGGGACCGGTTGACGGCAACTTTTTACGGAGATACTCCAATGGTAAGTGGAAATTCACTGCTCTGAGAGATTGTAGATATGCTCTAAACCTGAGTAAAGGATAGAACTTTTATTGCACCCATCCTCCTACTGGTTACGAACAAATATGGACAAACATGATTGACTCGCAGATGCATCCTCTGAGCCATACAGCTTTTGAGTGGTTGAAAACAATTCGACCGTCTCATTTGGTATACCGGTTCGAAGATGAATGTTATTTAGAGCCATATCTCCCCAGTCGATTTTCTCGGCAGTTCGGATACGACCAATTCCATGTGTGGAATGCTATCACATGTCTTCAGGGAAAAGGTTATTTGATAGATGGGGCCCGAGCATGGGCTTATTATAATGCTCGAGATACGAAATCGACGTTCTCGATGCCTGTAAACAGCAATCATGGCCCTCGGATGCTGTTTACATACTCAGTTTTTTGTATATCTTCAAACACCTTTGCTGAGAATTTCAACCTTACGGATAGCTTCGTGTCTTCAACAAGATTGAAGAGGGGAGGAGTCGTCATGTCGCTCATAGGAAATGATGAAGTACATGAGCCAGAAGATGCACCTTTGGAAGCTTCAAGGGATGTTATGTTCCCTCAAGAAGTTAACGCACCACTACGCATCTCTTTAAAAGTGGGCAAATCTCCAGCCAAGAAGAGGAGAAGAGAGGAGCCTCCTGCTCCAGCAGCAAAGAAGAAATTGATCTTAGATCATTCTTCTGAAAAGATTACAACTAGATCTCAATCTCGGCAGCTGGCCGAGACAATCCAGCAAGAAGAGGCTACCACACCGACCTCTGTCCAAAGCAAGTCGAGACTGTAAATATAGAGAGCCCTGAGAGGCCCCTGAAAAGAAAGAAGCTGGCCCAAAGAAGAAATCGAGCCCTATCTTCAATGGTAATGGATGCTGCGGCTGGATTAATTTTGCCATCTCCCACTCCTATTTCAGAACCTAGGAATAAAACTCCTAGTCCCGAACATAGAGAAGAGATCGAGCAAAGGAAAGATCTTAATCTGAGAACTGAGGCCGAAGAGCCTAGAGGAAGTATTATGGAGGAAGTGGAGGAAGAGCAGAATATTGTACACTCTCTTCTCCCTGCTGCGGAGATGATTCAACTTCCGCCTACTCCTAGAACCCTTCGCGAAGAGGAAGATCGCGAAGTGATTGCGGCACTAGAAGATTGCAGCTACAGCCCTCTGGATGACTATGGTGACCAAGCTGCAACTACCAGCAGGAATGCACCAGAAGAAGATGAAGATGAAGAGAGCTCTTCGTCTGAGAATATTGATGAATATATGCAAGATCTTGAAAGAGATGATGAAGTGCACACATCTCCTAATGCTGTTGATGATACCTTGAATCCTGAAGAGGATGTTGAGGTTCCAGAAAATGCTGCTGATACCTTAAATCCTGAAAAGGATGTTGAGGTAGAAATATCTCTAGAAGAAGCAGCAAATGAAGAAGCTCCGGAAGAAACTCCCGCCACTGATCCTCAAGGTATAAATGAAATTAGCAATCTTCTCTTAAATAGTTTGATAGCTAACGTCTTTATTTGTATTTCCTGCAGATCTTGAGACTCTTCTAGCACCTCCGACGTGCACGAACATAGTGCCTATAACGACGATGGTTGTTAGTAGCAGTCATCATTTATCCTGTGGTTCTGAAGCGGGCAGTAGTCAAGCTGTTATGGCTGAAGCTACTTCTGCTTGGCCAGAGTCTACTCCAGCAGATAATAGGCTTATTGCTGGATTCAACCATGGTAAGATAATTTACATCTTTAATCTTCTTGGTCAATAGCGAACAATAGGCAAAATGACAATTTTTTACTTTTTGCAGAAGAACAACCAGGAGGGGCAACTAGCTCCACTTTGGCTCATTTGTTCAAAGAGCCTGCTGTCCAGACACGAGAGATTGAACGTCCCACGGCCTCATCATCAACAGGAGTAGCTGTAACTCCTGTTGCTATAGCAACGAATAATCTTGTGATTCAATCTTTTACCAGATGCTTTTTTGAATCTTTGGGACCTCTAGTAAAAAGAATGATGGAGAAAGAGGGTACTGATTTTTTCATGGTTAGGGGTCCAACCTCTCTCTTAATAAGGGCCATCCGAGAACAAGGTGATGAGGCTCAGACTACTCTCCTGGAACATAATTTGAATGAATTAGAGATCTCCATCAAAAGCTATAAAGAGCTCAACCAAGGAGATGTGGAGTCTCTAGTGCAGGCAGAATTCGAACAACTGGCTCAAACAGCTGATATTGAAAGGGTTAATCTCCAGAACCTTTTGGAAGCTTTCTCTGCAAAATCTGCTGAGTATAATTCCAAGCTAGAATCAGTAACCTTGATGGCTAATAGAAAAGAAAAGAGAGCTGCTGAGCTAAGGACAGAAATTGCTCGTCTTCAGAAGGAGTTAGAAGATGAAGTTGCTGATCATCAACTTGCAACTCAACAATTTAATGCTCTGATTCAGGAGAGGGATGAGTACGTGGAAGCTCATAATGCTGAGATTACTCGCCGAATGGTGACCATGCCTGCTTTCAATGAAGAAACCGGGATGGAAGAAGCCAGAAGGAGGGTGATGTCTACTCGTGAAGAACGGCTGCAGACTCTAAAGCAGCAGATTGATAATCTGATAATACCTCCATCTTAGTGGAATATTTTGTATCTTTATGTCCTTTGAAGTGTATGTGTTTTTGTAATGTCTTATATTTCGATTAATAAAAGACATTTTTGCTGTGGCTCCATTATTTGTTGCATATCTTATTCAGATATAAATAATAGAGATGAAAATATATTCAGAGGTACAAGACATGATATATTTCTTGATGATTTTATAGAAAATAATTATATTCATTATATCTGCTCAGAGGTAATATGGACGTGGTAGAATATACCGAATATTATTATCTCAATTGACAACTTAATCGAAACGATAAGTTGCTGATATAGATGTGAGATAAACGGGACAACTGTCAAATGATGGAATGAACGGACAAACCGTTAAAAGGGAAAATAACGAACGGATGAACCGTCAAGTGATGATGAATGAACGGATGAACCGTCGGATGATAATGAACGGACGAACCGTCGGATGATAATGAACGGATGAACCGTCGGGTGAATGTGTCGCTTCGTTGTTTGAGAAATCTCTGCATATAAATAGAACAAAAATCTGACAGGAATGAGCACTTTCACTTTTCAACATAAAAAAATGTCATCTAGAGATGCATCCAAGAAGGCTGAACTTTCCCCGAAAGTTGAGAAGGGCACTGAAGAATGTCCTATCGATCCAGTTCAGCCAAAGGAGGCAGAAGCAGGCAAAGGTTCGTCTGCACCCAAGCCACCGCGAGATATCCTTGACTTTCTGTTTGAACCAGAAAGGACCGAAGAAGAGGAAGCCATGAGGATGGCCGCTTGCAAGTTCCTAGTGGGTTCCAGCAAGGAGGTTCTCGGCTCTTTTGCTGACCGTATTTTTGAAAAGGACGACAGTGGTTCGCGTCCAAATGTAAAAGAAGGATGATAGTGACCTTCCTTAATATCATGTACTATCATTCATGATGAAATAAAATTTTATTTATGAACATGAACTTGTCTGATAATTTACAAGTATTTACATTTACACATAGTACTTTTTAAGGAATTTGCCATTGATAGGCATCATTGCAATTCGTTCATCCGATTCTGAGAGTTGATACGCTCCATTTGAGAAGACTTTGCTTACAACGTAGGGACCTTCCCACTTTGCGTCGAATTTGCCTTTGCTCATATGAGTCATAGCCATAGGACGTCTGACTGTTAGGACAAGTTCTCCTTGCTGAAAGGTTCTGACCCTCACTTTACGGTTGAAAGTCTTAGAAATGCGAGCTTGGTATAACTTAATATGTTGTTGAGCCATTAACCGCTTCTCATCAAGTGCCTCCAATTCTTGAAGTCGAAGAAGATCATTGTTCTCTGTAGTGAGCTCGTTAGTAATGGCAATCCTTAAAGAAGGAATTTGAAGTTCTAGAGGAAGAACAGCTTCACAACCATATACCAAAGAGAAAGGTGTAAAACCTGTAGGGTTGCGGACCGTAGTTCGATAGGCCCATAGACATTCACCAAGCTTTTCACTCCAATTCCGTTTGTTAGTGGATACAAACTTTTTGAGGAGCTTGATAATAGTTTTGTTGAAGGCTTCAGCTAATCCATTAGCAGCAGAATTATAAGCAGTCGAGGCAACATTGTCAATCCGGTGATCATCACAAAATCTGGTGAATTTCTGGCTGATGAATTGCGGTCCGTTGTCATGGATAATTCGTCGAGGGACACCAAATCGATAAATGACATGGTGTTTGACGAAGTTGATGACACTACTGGTCTTGACTTCAGCCAAGGGTATAGCTTCAGCCCACTTAGAGAAGTAGTCTGTTATTGCTAGAATGAATCGATGTCCTCTAGAAGAAGGAGGATTAATAGGACCTATGACATCCATGTCCCAAGCTTCGAAAGGCCAGGAAGCGGCTGTCGGATGTAGAAATTCTGAAAGTTGATGAATAAATCTGCATGGATTTGACAGACTCGACATTTCCTTGCATATTCAATGGCATCTGATACCATAGAGGGCCAATAGTAACTTATTCTTCGGATGCGATCCTGTAGTTTAGGACCGGGCTGATGTGCTCCGCAGACACCGTCGTGAGCTTCACGTAACACCTGTTTTGCTTCCTCACCAGCTAGACAGCGTAGAAGAAGACCGTCATAAGTCCGCCGATAGAGAGTCTTGGTAGTTTAATTATAGTAGAATAGTAGAGATCGTCTTCGAATACTTGTAGCCTTCTTAGGATCTTCGGGGAGTATGTCGTGAACCACGAAGTCGATGAAAGGAGTTCTCCAATCTTCACTGATAACATTTATTTCAGCAAAATTACTGAACTCGATGTTACAATTGTTTTTGACACAAAACAATTCTCGATTAGAGATAACCACCACTTGTTGTCTTCTGATGGGAACGGCTAAGACTGCTACAAGATTGGCTAAGGCATCTGCTTCAGTATTGCCAGCTCGGCGTACATATTTAATAAAGAAAGCTTTGAATGATGTAGCCATGTTGATTGCTGCCTCAAAGTAAGGTACCAGATCTTGATGACGGACTTCATAAGTTTCTCTAACCTGGTTGACAACCAGCTTAGAGTCGCCGTAAACTTCAAGATATTCGATATTCAATTGCTTGGCTAATTAAAGACCGATAAGTAGAGCATTGTACTCTGCTACATTATTAGAACAGGATTCATCTAGAGAGTAAGCTCTTTGGATAGTTAATCCGTCAGGAAAAACGAGAACAACTCCAACTCCTGCTACAATAGCACCGTTGGGTCCAATTCTAGATGCTCCGTCAAAGAATAGACGCCAGATTGGAAATTCTTCAGAGACTATGTTGACTTCCAATGTCTCATCTGGAATTTTATCGTAAAGCTTGGATGTTTCTTGTACAGGATGAGCCGCCAAGAAATCTGCCAGTGCTTGACCTTTGACAGACTTTTGAGGAACATACACCATGTCATATTGAGCAAGAAGAATGGCCCATGTAGCAAGCCGAGAGTTGTGCGTGCTAGGTTTCTTCATCAGTACCCGAAGAGGATTGACTCGGGATATAACATGAATGGTTTGACTAATGATATAATGCCTTGTCTTTTGAACGGCGAATATAAGGGCTAGACAATCTTTTTCAACCAGACTATAACGGTATTCAGCACCAATCATAGTACGACTGAGATAGTAGATGGCTTGTTCATGACCTTCTTTGTTCTTTTGGGCAAGTAAAGCACCCAATGAATGATCCATAGCACGGACGTACATTAAGAATGGAATGCCTGAGATTGGTGGCACCAAGACTGGTGGGTTTATGAGATATCGTTTGATGTCGTCGAATGCTTGTTGACAATCTTCAGTCCAAATAAAAGATACACCCTTCTTCATTAATTGAGTGAATGGTCTGCAGCGTCCAGACAAGTTCGAAATGAATCTCCTGATGTACGCAAGTCGACCTTGGAATCCTCGTAGCTCTTTTAGGTTGCGTGGAGGACGCATCTCTTGAATGGCTTTGATCTTCTCGGGATCCACGTGTATACCCTTAGAGGTAATGACGAAGCCGAGAAACTTACCACTAGAGACACCCAAGAATGACTTGATGGGATTTATCTTGAGCTGATGTTGACGCATGAGATTGAAGATTGTTCTCAAATCTTGGATATAATCTTCTTTCAGACGACTTTTAACAGCGATATCGTCAACGTGACATTCGACTGTTTTACGAAGATGATCTCTTAAAATGGTACTCATGGCCCGTTGGTAAGTTGCACCAGCGTTCTTGAGACCAAATGGCATCACTGTGTAGCAATAGACTCCCCGAGGAGTGCGAAAAGATGTGTGTTTTTCATCTTCGGGATTCATTTTGATCTGATTGTATCCAGAGAATCCATCCATAAAAGATATTCGCTCGAACCCACAGGTATTGTCAATCATGACGTCTGTAATAGGGAGAGAAAATTCATCTTTCGGACATGCTTTATTAAGATCTCGAAAGTCGATACAGACTCGGACTTTGCCGGTTTTCTTCAGAACTGGAACAACGTTGGCTACCCAATCAGGATGTTGTTCTTCTCGAATAAAGCCACAAGCGATAAGCTTCTTGACTTCATCATCAATTGCATCCATCATTTCAGGCTTGAATCATCGTTGCTGCTGTTTGACTGGTTTAGCATTAGGTAAAATATTCAATTTGTGAGTAGCAATTTTGGGATCTAAACCTGGCATGTCTTCGTAACTCCAAGCAAAGACGTCAATGTATTCTTTAATGAGAAGAATCAACTCTTGCTTATCTGCTTCTGAAAGATTCTTGCTAATAAAGATTGGACGAGATGACTCGCTTTTTTCTACATCAACTTGAACTAGTTGATCTTCAGTAGGAGGTTCTCTTTGTTCAAATCGGAGTACCCACTGATTATCCATCTGTTGAGCCCAAGGATCTATTTCAGGATTTTCTTCAACGTCCTCATCGTAGCCTTTCGAAAGTTCAGCGGAGACCATATTAGAAAATACGATTACACGATGGACTTCACCAATGCTAGTATCAGAATCCCATGACCTGGAATCAAAAGAGTTAGAACGTTCTTCGCTATCAGAGTCGGAAACTGCTGGGGATAACATCGGAGGAGAAGCATATCCGAGACCTCTTTTGGTCTTGCTATAGTATATATCAGATTTTCTTTTTGGAACAGCTGTACGAATGGGAGTTCGTCTACCCTTACCATAGTTGAGGCCATTTTTAAATTCATAACCCATCTTACGGATGATGTCTTTTGATTGTTGACTATAACGACGGAGTTGTAGATGTCCTGTAACGTTAAGCTTGCTATCATCCGTATAGCTGAATTGTTGTTCTGGTCCTTTACTAAAAAGTATTAGACTTTCGCCTTTCTTTCGAGCAGGGACAATACGGTAAGAGTCATCTGGATCTTCAAATGAAACTTCTGTCTGAAGAGATTGTACAACTCCCATTATAAATGATTTGAAGCTATCTAACATATCCAAATAGCATTTAGTATGATAAATAACATCAGTATACTGGAAAGTAGATGCTTTTTTATTAATTTGTACATCTGTATTTACAGCAGGACCTTTAGCCTTAGCAGGCTTGGTCAGATTGATTACAAGAGGGAGAGAAGAAGAACGTGGAGGAAGCTTGTTACGACGAAGGTTAATAACAAGTGGCTCAGAAGAGGTGAGCTCCCTTTTTTCCTTGTTGTGAGTTAAATCAACAACAAGTGGCTCAGAAGAAGTGAGCTGCTTTTTGTCCTTGTTAAGTCGATAACAAGTGGCTCAGAAGAGGTGAGCTCCCTTTTATCTTGATCGCCATCAACCGGTTTCTTCTGAATTGGCAAGTGAATAGCCAATGGTTTAGAAGACTGAGGATGAGAAATGCGCCCCTTAACAGGTATGATGAGAGTGTCATTGGGTACTGCTTTTTGGTCTTCTTCAGTATCCATGGCCAATACCACTTTCATAAATTCTTCTTTATACATACGAGCATCGTTGCAATATGCTTCGACGCCCTTGAAAGGATAAAGGTCTGCAACTTCTTTATGAACTTCTCCTTTGTCATCGACATATTTAAAGCATTGATGAAGAGTTGATGGAACAACATTATGTTCATGGAGGAATGGTCTTCCCAAAAGAGCATTATAAGAACAACCATGATTATCGATGATATAGAAGGTCACCTTTGTGCAAAGATTGCCTATTTGGAGTTTTAAGCGGATCTTGTCCAAAGGTTCACTCTTTCCTTGGTTGAATCCTAAGATAGTGGTGATTGTGCTTGAAAGACTATGCACTGGTATCTTTAATGCGTCTAGCATTGTCTTTGGCATGATGCTGAGTGCAGACCCTGTATCTATCAGGATACGATCGACTTTCATCGAATCGACATATCCTATATAGTAGAGAGGATGATCATGTCTATTATCCTCCAACAGCATATCATCCTGAATGAAAGTGATGTTTGGAATCAACTCCAGGACACTATGACAATGACGACAAGAGACCGGTTCGGCTTCTGGCTTTTTGAGAAGAGTTAGGCAAGTTTCAGCCTGCATCAGGGCTTCACTTATAGTTTCTCGAGTCTCTTTAGAAAGGCGTAAGAGCTCAAAGATTGATTGCCTAGCTGGTGTATTGGCCAATTGAGCCAAAATATCAAAGTTGTATGGCTTTTCAAGTCCTGTAGGAGATAATTTCTTCAAGGATTTATCAAAGCGGACTTGTTGCTTGCCTTTGTCAGCAACCACCGGCTTAGGAGGAATATGCACTACAACTGGTGAAGATGTGGAAGGAATTTCTTCAGAGGAAGCAGGTTGTGCTGGAATAGGTTCAGAAGATGAGGTAGGATTCTCTTGAGCTTCAGAATGATCTTTCAAATAGGCTTTCCCTGATCTGGTGCCTAGCAGAATTTCTTCGTCAACTATGGGGTCAAAAGACACCATGTTGCAAGTCTTTGTCTTGCCTTTAGAACGATCTTTTTTCTTGGAAGAAGAGGGCACTTCGAATTCCAGAGCAAGATCGGAATGAATCCACATAATTTCACCGTTGTCAAGAGACAGAGGAATAAGACCTTCATTTGGTGGAAGTGGAAGATTCTCAATCTCAAGAATAGCTTTGGAAATAGGAATGACACCGTGCTGTACCATCTGCGGAGAAAAGTCACCAAACTGGACTGAAACCATATTCGCAGTAACAGTCTTCTCATCTTGCTGCAGAGTGACGACTCCAGCATTGACAAGCTCTTGAATTTTGCCTTTAAGCACGTAACATGCTCGAGTAGGATGTCCAATGAACCTGTGGTAGACACAATATTTAGGATGATCCGTCTTACCGACTTCATCAGGTTTCTTTGGGTCTGGAAGCTGAATCTTGTTGCTTTTGAGTAAACATTCAAAGATGCTTGCAGTGTCATTCTCGTCGAAGGAATATTCTACTTCCGGACGAGGTTCCCTCGGTGGAGGTGCAGAAGGAGTAGGAGTGGATGTAGGCGGAGCCATATTGACAGCCAAAGATTCTTGTTCAAATTGATATTCAAAGTCTCTTTTGCTTTGCGGTTATTCTGGCGGTTGCCACCACCTGATGTCTGGTGTTTATCTCGATCGGGGTTAGACATCTGTACCCCCAATTGTTTGAACTTCTCGGCACTTACTTTCGCAGCTTTGGCGTTGACAATGAATTAAGGCCAATCTTGGAACTGGGTAGATCCCGTCCACATACTGATGATAGGCAAAAGATTTGCCTTACAAGTATCAATAGTGACAGCAGCTGGAGTTCCGGGAGGCATCTTCAAGGCTTCACGGCGGAACCGTTCGATGAAACTCTCAGCAGTTTCATTGTGTTTATGTTTGATTTTGTTGAGAGCCGACATAGTCATGTCGTTAAATCCTTCATAAAACCGTTCCAGAAAGATTTACTTGAGACCTGAAAAGGAAGTGATACAACCATCGGGCAAACTTCTGTACCAGTCATATGCTACGCCGGCTAAACAACCGACGAACACTCTGGTAAGAAGAGCGTCATTTGGCTGGAGTTGAATGGTCATTACCTCAAAATGATTGATGAATTGACTAGAAGAAGTACTGCCATCGAACAAAGAGATTGTTGGGATCTTGTACTTCGGTGGGAACGGGACTTCCTTCCATTCAACTGGATAGGGCTGCTTCGAACTGGGTTCACAAGAGTTTGACAGCTTCATTGGCGTCTTCAAATAACGAAGAAGGAGCAGGTTGAGTTGGAGTGGTAGGAGGAGGAACAACATTGTAAGCACTACCCCCAGCTCCTGATTGACTAGGTGTAGTTTGAATTTGTACTTGTACAGGAGGCATTTGAGGAGACACTACCCCCAGCCCAGTATTGGCAGGTACCGAAGATGCTATGATCTCTGGACTCGCAGTAGGTACGATCGGTGGTGTAGCATATTGTGCCACAATGATAGAATGCATACTAGCAACCATTTCAGCCATAGTTTTTAGCTTGTCTTCTAGTGCAGCGATTCGCTATTCCTGATTTGAAGAAGTTGAAGCATCTGGATCTTCATTGACAACATAAGCTGTCACTTTTCTTGGTACAGTAGAAGACACTGTCTGTTCAGAACTTTTGCTATATGCATCATAGTCGGAGAAAGAATGGTCTCCTGACTAAGAAGTAGGAAGATAACCTGAAGGGTTTTGAGGAAGATTCCTTTGACCGATTGTGTCTCGGCTTCGAGAACGGGTATGTCGAAACACTCCTTCAGAAGATTCTTAGAGTAATTCTAAATACCTCTGACTTGGTTTACGAGGTTTGCCATGCTTAGAGCACCTTCTATCCTCAGTGCCTCGGGAAGTCATGTTGATAGAAGCATACAAGACTTCATCTTCTTCTGACATAGGTTCAGGTTTAACAAAAGTCAGACGATCGAAGATAGATCGTTTTGTTGTTTGACAACAACATTGGATGATGACTTTATGGTTGTAATGATGATCAGATGGTTGAACTGAAGATATCGAGATAGTATCTCTCTTTTGTCTAAGATGTTCTCGGAGATCAGGAACAACAATAGGACGAGAAAAACTCTGAGGGATCTGTTCTTTGATAACATTCGGAACATGATTCCAATTTTTCAAATATTTAGTCCCTTGAGTATACAGGGAAGTGCTCACTTCATTGGCATAAGTGTCAGGATTTTTAACCTTGGAGATTTGTTTTTGATGATGTTTGGTTTTCGGTATTGGCTGTTTGCGTTTTACCGAAGTGGGTCTGTTGAGATAAGTTCTGAGATCAGCAAATTCACCCCCAGGGGTTTCTGTTTGAGACACCAGCAATTTTCCCTGTCTGGAACGAGAAATCTTGAGCGTCGGGAGGTCCTAGAATTCTGCTATCTGGGTAGACAGAATACCTCTTTGGTCAGTACAAGTTCTCTTGTTATAAAAGAAAGAAGAATCCTTGTTTGAAATAGTTCTAGTACTGATTGGTGCCGAGGCATGTTCAGATTGATCTTCTTCGGTAAAAACTGAAGAAGATTGAGAAAAGACCAAATGGCCGCATTTCCCTCTGTTGTCTTCCAAGTCATTGGAGAAGGAAGTTTAAGAAAAGACCAACGGGCCTTTTCCTTTGTTTTGAAGGGGAAGAGGAATAGCCAAAGGACTACCCCCAGTAGATTGTTCAAGAGCAACAGGGTGTTTGGGAAGAAGAGAAGAGCCTTTTCCCTTGTTATGGGAAGAAGGTGATTTAGCCAAAAGGCTGTCATTCTTGGATTGCGCAGGAGCAGTTTGCGCATGAATGGATGTCGTACTGGTTTTGGCCACAGAGACTGTATTTTGTGCATCAGGAGTTCTTGCTATAGAGTACTTAGAGTGGACTCTGGATGCTGGAGTATTGGTTTGCGCAGACATATTGGCAGCCAATTGCGCCAGGGGCATAGGAGTTTTGTACTTGGCCAAGGCAGCATATGAAGTTTTTTGTGTACTGGCAATAGCAGATTGCGCAGCAGTAGCAGAGACAGATTGTACAGCAGGCTTGATGATAGAAACTTTGGACTGCGCAACAGTCTTGCTGGCAGACTGCGTAGAAGTCTTGTTGGCAGCATCAATAGACAGCGCAGCAGTCTTTGGGATCCACACTGGGCGCACTTTGCTTGTGGCAGCAGTGGTCGCAGTGCGATGAGTGGTCTTGGAGTTGATCATAGACTCGTAGGCTGTCTGGTTGATCTTTACAACCAGTGTCTTCTGCGTCTTTCCGATAGACGCTACGTCACATTGAGTTGTCACTTCCTCATCGGAGGAGAAAGTCGTCCCCAGCAGAGTCGTCATTTTGTTTGCAAAAATAAAAGTTGAAGAACTTCATTGATACAAACTTTATAAAAGATTATAATTTGAATTCTGGAAAAGGTACAACTTTAGGAATCCAATCTAGATGACGATTGCTTTATCCCTTGGACGATGTGAACTTTGAAGACGAAGCCTCTGAAGTTGAAAACAACTCTGGAATTGAAGGCAAAAAGCCTCGGAAGCCTCGGAAGAATGCAGCAGCACTTGGGCAAGACCTCCTGAACTCTCTGAACTTTGAAGTCTGATCTCTCTATAATCTGATCTCTGAGTATTGATCCCTTTAAATGGAGACTTGAAACTCTATTTATAGAGTTCTGAGAAATAACTAACTTTTAGTAATTCTGGACTGCGCATGATGGATTACGCAGCAATTGGATTGCGCAGCAATGGACTACGCAGCAATGGACTGCGCAGGCAGTTGCTGGATCATGGGTCAACTGTCTTGGACACATGGCATCATTTGATTGAAATGCGCATGATCATGCGTAGACAGTTGCCACGAAATGAGCAATTGATGGCATGAATGCCACGTGTATTTTGTTATTTGTGTTGATAGAACGCGCATATTGAATTGCGCAAGCTTTGGATTGCGCCAACTTGAATTGCGCAGGAAATGGATTGCGCCAAAATAGATTGCGCCAACATGGATTGCGCTGCCAGCTGTCCTCGAGCGCCGTGCTGCACGATTAAACGAACGGTCGCCTCGTTCTCCGCGCTGTCAGCTGTCAGAAGATTTGATTTGTGTCAGGTAATGATGGTGATTTGCCACGTCAGCCTGCGCGCTTAGAAGTGTGCGCAACCTATCTTGCGCAATCTGAAGGATGCGCAATCTGATGTCTGCGCAGTTCATCTGAAAGTTGTATTTCTTGATTTTCTGACTTTATTGATGTGTGCAACTTGATTTTTCAGGACCTAGAATATATATATATATATATATATATATATATATATATATATATATATATATATATATATATATGAGAAGAAAGATTTGTCGTGGTTATGGTTAGTAGATAATGAACCAATCTTCTTTAATTTAAAATTAAGTAATATCTAAAATTAATCTTATCATATCTTAAAACGAGTAAGAGACACCCTAACAATTTTAACATAATATTTAATTCTATTGATACAATTTAAATCATATAATTTTTAAATCAAATAATAACCTTTAAACCAAAATCAATCTAGTCACAAAATATTAATAATTGCAATAATAATGATTAAAGTGATATTTGTTATAATCACTAATTTAACCATATAGATTTAAATCAATTATCATAATAATTTCAAAGTAATATTACTCTCTATCAAAATAATTTTGAAACATATTCAATAAAATATTCTTCATAATAATTTAAATATAACGACACCATCACAATGATTCAAATCACATATGAATTCCAATCCTAAATAAACTAATTGATTAACATAATAATTTTGAATAATAATTGCGTAGGTATATTTTTATAAAATCAAAACTTAATTTAAATTACTTTGGCAAAAACAATTTATTGATAAATCTAAATATTATTTTCAAATCACTTTTTGAAGCGTTTGAAAGCCAAAATTAATAACCAACATATTTCCAATAAGATAATTTAATGAAGTATTTAAATAATTTAGTACTATCAAAATATTTAATTTAAAAACTAGTTTGATCAAATAACATTTGCAAATTCTCGACGGAAGATTTAGACACTGTAAACAAAATAAAAATAAAATTTTGAAAATCCGGGAGGGAGAGTTACATCAAGGTTCAAGCTACCAGGTTTGGATTGATTGCCAATCCGAAGAGCCGCAGGTTATGCTCTGCCCTGCTCAATAATGGCTTTTTTAGTCATATTGGAGTGGGAGGAGCTGCACGTCCTGTTATGCTGGAAGAGCTGTAGGTAGTGCTGTGAGCTTCACGTAGGAGCTGCATTCTTGCTTGGGCTAATAGCTGCTTCATTAGCTATGTTGGAGTTCCTCCACGTCTGACTAGGAAGTGGCTCACTCTGACGAGGAAGTGCTACGCTTTCACATTGCTGTACTTTTGGGGTCTGTGCACTTCTGAAGGCCGCACATTTTGTAGTTTGTGCTTTAGTCTTTAGTCTTTATATGTAACCATGAAGAGTCTGTAATAGATCTTTTGTAAACATGATTTTAATAAAGAACTTTCCTTTATCCACTGTCTGAGTTCTGAAGCGTACATAAATTTATGGGTCTCCTGCGCTTCTGACGTCTTCTGCGCTTTTTATGCTTTTGCAAGACACCCCTTCAAAGTTTTCAAACTTGAACAAGTTTGGAAAACTTTGAACAGAAGCATGAAATGACACGTTATCGGGAATACATAGCGAGTCACTGACAGGGTGGCGTTATGCTTAGCCGTCAGCATTAATGCTTTCGAGTCGTCGTTTCATTTAAACGTAATGATAGCTCCTCATTTTTGGGATTTAAAACCCATCATGATCTCGCTTTATCTCCTACGATTTTCGAAGAGTTTCTTCGAATACGAAGGGTTTTTGTCTTCATCCGCTGACGTGGTTTCGCTCTATAAGTAGAGTTTTGCTCGGAGAGAAAAAGCCTTTATGCCATCTGTGCTCTGTTTCAACTAAGCCTTTCTTCTCATAGTTTTCTTCTTCCTCTTAAAGCCCTAATCTTCCAGCCATGGCTCCCAAGAGGTCGAGATTCCCCAAAACTCCCAAGGCGGCTGCGGCGAGCACGAGGAAAGGCTAGAGGGAAGCTACCAATATCGAAAGCTGTCGACGTCGACGACTCTTCGGCCGTTGGCATTGAAGTGCACGGAGACGTGCAGCCACCTGTTGTGAGTAGGTGTTCGATGAACATTGACACCCTAATTGGCTGATGCACATGAGCATTCACTCCTCAGAGTAGCGTCTCGAAGATGTGCTAAAGTTTCTTTCTGTCGATACGCATGGGCAGTATTCCTCGGAGTAGTGTCCCGAAGATGTGCTGAAGCTCCCTCAACCGATGCACATGGTCGTTACTTTTACGAAGTAACGACAGTAAGATGTGCTGAGGTTAACGCTGACACGCAGAGTCACTAAGAGTGTCTGCACGTAGCACCACTTATTAGTTCCTGTGTGCAGTGCAACTTACGTAGTGCCTGTACGGATGCTTGTTTGTTGATACATAGTGCAACTTACGTAGTGCCTACGCAAATGCCTACTTGCTGACGTGTAGTGCAATGTACGTAGTTCCTATGCGGATGCCTACTTGCTGACATGCAATGCAACTTATGTAATTCTTGTACGGATGCCTGCTTACTGACACGCAGTGCAACTTACGTAGTTCCTGCGTGGATGCCTCCTTGATGATGCGCAGTGCCACTAGATAGAGCCAGGACTCTTATATTTCGGAAAAAGATGTATTTTCTTGACTCTTATTTTGTTCATGTGCACTTTTTGTGGCTATGCCACTTTTTGACGAGATCCTTTTTGACTCATCGATCTGTGCACTCGACATAAATATAGATGAGGTGCTTGTCAATCCTGCTAAGAAGTTGATTGCCCAAGGCCAATCGAAAGAGCGGCGGGCTATGATACGGGATCAACAACATCCCTACTTCCGTCGTATAATGGACCAAGGCAAGTTGTCTCTCCCCTCTGATGCCGTCTAGATGCTAAAGCCTCAATTCTTGTTTGGTGATCAGCTGATTTTGAAAGAGACCAACCTCCTAAAGATAAGGGAGAATTAGTATTTTAAGAACGATGTTCTCCCTTCATATGTTTTGTCAGTCGATCGGCACTTCCGCTCTTGGTTTTCTTCTGCTTCGTCGAGAAACGGTGCATGAATTGTGTTTTGACTCCTGAGCAAGGTGATTTAATGACAGGCCATTTCTAGGTGGACAACCATTCTAAGAGAAAGGATACTTTCAAGAGTGTACATGATGGTCTATCGTACACTTTGCGTGTGTTGCTCCCCTGTCACCTGCTCAACGATTTTACCACGGATGTACATCCGTTCGGGGCTTCTCTTTTTGCCAATAGGCTTCTAGCGACGGGATGTACGTACCCAAAAAGAGCCTTCCTAGTCGAAGTTTAGATCCATCCTAAGACTGAGTGGTGCAAATTAATCCAATGGGTATTGGGAAGGTTCAAGACAAAGCTGAAAGGTACTGGCTTGCGTCGTGCCATTAGGGCCACCGAACATGGTATAGAGATCAATCAGCCCCTGTTTACGGCTTTGCTAGAGATGTATAATCACCACACTGGGACTTTCTATACTCCATGCGGAGGGATGGGGTTGGCCCTGCATGAGATGTACGCCATCTCAAAGCTGCCTTAGGTCGAAGAATCGTATGAGGAATATACTCCTAACAAAGATGAGTTTTTGGGACTGAAGAACAATTATCCTGAAATGATGGTAGTGTACAAATAACAGCTTTGCCATCATCAAGTGTGTGTACGCCAGTGTAGAAGCATGAAAATTACGGGCACATCAAGGGCCAAATCCTTTATGTGCTGGCATGCGCCCTAAAGCGTCATGCGCCACAGAATCTTATGTGAAGAGGAACTCAAAACAGAACACTGGCACAGCAAAGGAAAGAGAGATAAAAATCAGACTTTATTTGCATATGAGAGTCTATTACATATCCAAACTCTTTGTTACAATGAAAACTCTACTACAAAGGAGAAAGCATCACTCAAACGTCTCATCTAGGCGCATCACTCTGATGACTCAGCTAGGCGCATCATCCCGTCTCGTCAGAGGGAATCACTTCCTCGTCAACATACAAGTGCTTCGGCTAATGAAGCAGTCTGCTACAACCCTGATCTTTAGATGCAATAGGCACCTTTCCTGCGGCACTTCCAACATAACGAAAACTGGAGCGCGGCAAAACCCAAACCCAGTAATCAATATCATGACACACAGTCGATGAAGTGCACGAACATGAACAGCCAACTCGACGCATCTCAGTCTTCTGAAGGAGTTTATCGTCAAAGCTTCTTCGAACGAGAAGATCTGCAACCCACAGTACAACATCTCGCCAATGAGGAGGACTGGTCGAGTTCATCTCCATTCGAGAAGAAAAGTGAAACGAGAAACAAACTTCTCTTCACGCTGCTATTTATAGGCCATAGCAAATCAAAACCATGCGCCAAGTGGTAACTTTCCCGAAGTCAGTACAATAAACTTGCATTTATGGTAATGAATCTGCCCCTTCGAATTCAACATCAATGAAGTCATTGATGCCTCGGAAAAGCCGACAAAGACAGACCAATGAGTATGTGCCCCATGGCGGATGCGCTCGTCAGCACCCTGCTCCCGTACCAGTGTGCCAAATGGAGCACAGAATGATGCATCCAGTGAGGCATAGAGATACGCCCACTCAGGCTCGTCACCCATCAAGTATTTAATGCTATGTGACAGAGTTGGCAGCACGCTTCCCGAAGACTGAGCAGTTGACAGCTTTTACAGAAAATGAAGAGCTGTCATGACCCGCACCCGGTGTAGGGGCACGAGAAGTGGGTACGTCCAGCCTACACCGCAGTGTCGGCGGTAGAACGTTGTACTAGGTCATTATCTATTCAACAACTCAAGAATTATATAATGTACTTATCAAAATCTCAACTCCGAACGGAGGACATATATAGATATAATGAAATCTCAATCACAGTCTAAGCACGATAAGATAACACAAAAGTTTATAACTAAAGACTAAACAACAACAACAAATATAAACTACTAAATAATATCTCAAACAAACTCAAATAAAAACTCAATATCTTAAGTTATTACAATTCAAGTTCTAAACATGAATATAAAGCAAGTCTACTAGCTAGTCTCCCGATCACTCCTGAGTGTCGGGGCCAAAGGTAGCTAAGACATCTCCTAGTCCATAGTAAGTAGGGCAAGTGTCCTCAGGACAAGCATCTGTAATATTTTCAACAGGTCCAGTCAGGACAAAATCGAACACAACTCATCTAGAAAACCCAAGTAAATGGCAAAGACTATAAAACAGTTATAGACAGTTATATTGATGAACATGGCAGTTTTATACAGATAATGATGTAGAGAAACAGTTAAATTACAAGGAAAGTAATGTAACAAAAAAGAGAAGAAATATGGCAAGGAAGACTGTAAAACAAGCTAGCTGAAGTAGAGTAACATGATAAGTCCAGACAGTACAATATAAGTCAAGTATAATCCCAATGTGAGTCTAATACAATATGAATCCAATACAAGATGAATCCAGTACAAGACGAGTCCAGTAAGTGATTAATGAATCCAGGGTGAGTCCAAACTATACTCTAACAGTGTGTTTTAAAATATCGAGATCGACATGTAAACGACTATAGGTAATACGGCACATCGCACACCTGGCCAACTGCGGGATGGCTAGCTTTCCAGTATAATTCCAAGGAAGGTGTTTCCAGTATAGGAAATGTTCACATATCTACTCCAATATTTCCCCACCCAACAAGTACAAGTGAAACCATAGCCCGACACGAAAGTAAAGTACAAGTCCAGCCAGAACATGATGATGTCAGTAGAAGATTCCAGTAATGGAGGCCAGACATATAAAAGGTGAGTGTCGCATGCAATGGATCCAGTAACATCAATTCGTGTTGACAGAGAATTAAATAGAACTAACTAGAACTGAAATACAGTAATCGACAAGTAAATGAAAGAACTATCAGAGAATATATTCGCCTGATACCCTGAATGACTGATGTATATCAGATGTCTGAACCGGAGCCACAATGTCCTATTTAGAGCAGTACAAGTTATAATGTGTTCAATATAAGGTAAATAAAGTTACAATGCATTCTACATTATTCTAGGTCAAAGTCAACTCTGGGTCAAATAAAGTCAAACATCTAGGGTATTGGTCAACTCTGGTCAAGCTTGGTCAACAACAGGGCTATCTTGGTTAACTGGTCAATTTGGCTATCAAGGGTCAATGGTCAACTATTGGTCAATAAGTCTATATTGGGCCTATTGAGTCAATTCGAAGGTTAATTGGTCAATATTTGGTACTTGGTCAACTTTCTAGTTAACTAAGTCAACTTAAAGTCAAAAAGTCCAATTCTAAGATTCTAGAATTATACCCTAAGCTAACTAGGTTACACTAGTTAACTAGGATACTAATATATCCAAATGTGAGCATGCCAAGAGAACCCCCATATACATCAACCTACCAAACCACTTATCAAGCTACTACCCCATACTCATATGCATGAATCTAATCAAGCGAATCATTACAACATATACATATATATACAATACCCATATCTAAAATATATATACTACTCACCATATGATTATGAAGGTAATCACAAACACCTACAAGGTAAGCCTTCATACCCAAACCCATACCCCATACCTAACCTATATACATATAGCGCTCTGTGTGTGTGTGTGTGTGTGTGTGTGTATGTATATATATATATATATATATATATATATATATATATATATATATATATATATATATATATATATATATATATATATATATATATAAAGAAATATATATATATATATATATATATATATATATATATATATATATATATATATATATATATATACATATATATATATATATATATATATATATATATATATATATATATTTTTTTTTTTTTTTTTATATATATATATATATATATATATATATATATATATATATATATATATATATATATATAACAACTAAATATAGTGCAACTTGTATATAAAACTATATATGAACCAAATCTCAGATAACTGAGATTATCTCACAAAGATAACTCTCAAGCTAATCCCATCTATCAAATCAGTTAACTGAGTACAATATAGCCTGTATATAAACCCAAATATCTATCATATATAACAGATCTATGTATGTACCATGTACACATCAATACATATAAAAAAACCTAATCTCAATATCCCCAACCTCAGTTCAGAAATGGTCCAACCTAATATATGTAAACCCATCAAATCTCAGAAATCTGAGTTTGAGACTCAATTTCTGAACTGAACTTAAACTCAAACAACCCATATACATAACTCTCAAAACCCAAATCATATTAACCCAAAGTAGATACAATCCAACTCAGCAAGGGGGTATGAATATTGCTACTGTACATGCAAGGGGTGTGAACGAGTGTGTGTCAAAACTGTGTCCATCACGTATCCAATAAGTGCCCCAAAACAGTGTCAATGCTAGAGTATCAAAATTGTGCAAGTGACAGTGTGGTGCGTGTGTGTCGAGTGCGTATGAGCCACGTGGGTCGAACCAATAGGGTGTGCAGGCGTGTCAACCTCACCCCCACGTGTTAAGGTGTCCACCAAGTAGCTTAGGTTGTATCCAAGCTGTGTCAAACACGAGTGTCCACATGTATCAGACAATGTGTGTGTGCACTGTCTCGTGCACAGGTGTCGAGTCCAAAAGGACACGACACACACAATATTGTGTCTCGTGTACGTGTCCATAGCTAGGGTAGTTATAGGGCTAAGTGTCTAACACCCTGATTTGAGTCCAAGTGTTGCCGTGTCCAAGATACGAACACGTATCAGAACGTGTCTGTGCGCGTGGGTGCGTGTATGTAAATTTAGTGCAAGTGAGATAACGTATCCGATACGACACAAGGTGTCCCAAAACTTGGGGAGTGGACTATCAGTCACTGCCTCGATCTACTGGCCAAGTGGCACATGTCCACGTGGCGTGGCATATCAGATCTGAGGCTCGAACAGCAGGACACTGCACGACAGTGTCATGCTGTGTCCCCATGTCCAATTTGGACACGAAAACTCAACAAAGATTGACTCAGTCATAATGATATGTAATCTACACCTAATTAGCTATAAACCCATGTAATTAGTTTTAGAAATTACGAACATTGATTTGTTTGTGATATTTCACCAAATACTTCACATAGCACACCGATACATGTCCGATACGCATATCAAATGGACACCAATTCCTACCAAACTTGGTCTACAGCTAGGGTACACCTAAATGAATGCAACTATGGAAAGAAATCAGCATGCAACTATGGAAAGAAATCAGAAATTTGAATGAGTTCGTTAGGTTTTACCTATTGAGAGTAAATCTCAATAAAAAGCTTAAGGAAAAAGGGTCCTTCCCCAACTTGCAATGGCCCCAAGCCTCCAAATCCTTGTTAGCTAGCCTACAATGGTCTTCTCTACTGTAGGGGAGTCCAATGCAAAAGACTAGGCTCGATTTGGAGGAGAAATAAAGAATTAGGGATGATTTGGGGAAGGACACTATTAGGGTTCTAAAGAGGCTATGTAAAAGAGGCAAAGGGGTGCTAATAGATGTTATATAGAGGTGGAGATCCTTTGATGGCAGCCTAGGGTTATTTTTAGGGTTTGGGTTAAGTTTTATGAGGTTTAAAGGCCTCTAGCTAGTTTAATTCTAGGCCTCAAGCTAAAGGCCCAAGTAAAAATATCTATCCTTAACAAATATCTAACCTCAACTTAATATATAGATATTCCTAACCTTGTCATGATGGAAGCTTCTAATCTAATATCTAGGCTCATAGATAATATCTAGGTTAGGGCAATTCTAGGTTAATCTCTAACAAAACACTTAGCACATTATCACTTAATATAAATACTAATTAATTCAAAAGTCACAAAATGACCAAAATACCCTTAGATTAAAAAGTTGTAGTTAGTCATTCTAATCATATGGATAGGTCCCTATGGTCATGGTTAGTCTCTAGGCTTAACAATTCTAAGGTTACACTAGCAAAAAACCTAAATCATAATGCACCAAATCAAATAGTTTTAAATTAATTAAAATTCACCAAAAATCATTAATATGAATTAAATCCTATTATTTAATAATCAATTTTTACAAACGTTTAAAATTACCCTCATTTCAGAAAAGTGGTAGTTACAAGAGCCGTCGACGTCAGCTTCATCATCACTTATTCTGTCGGTTGCAGCTGTCCCCTGCCACGTGGCCGACTGATCACTCGCATGCGCCTCCATAGCCATGTGCCCAAAGTTTTACATGTACCTTAAAAGCCATGTACCCAGGCTTGCTTCTGATCCCAAAATACAGAAGTCAAGTCCCTGCATGCGCCTCCACCGCCATACGCCTGAAGCTCTGCATGCGCCTCAAAAGCCATGCGCCCAGACTTGCTTGTGACTCCTAAAAGTCATAGACTAAGCCCCCTTATGCACCAGATCCTAGGCGCATCCTGACAGATCACTCCCCATCAAATTCGAGATCTTTGAGCCATAGACACATGCTGTCACGCCCCGACCCAGAATCACCGGAATCATCGTCCTCGAAGGGAACGTGATGCCGCACGAGCCTGGAGTTGCGCTCGTGCAAGGCAAGAGGTAAAGTTCTTAAAATGGTTATCTTAAATTTGATATTAGCAAACGGAAGAAACCAGAACATACGAAACAATTCTCTTTATTAAAAATGAACTGAGATTACAAAGGCTTTTAATAGCCCAACTAAAATTTTCCAGATTGGCTACAACACTCAGGTTCTCTCTTGCCCATAAAGGATTTTACTGTTCCATACATCATGCCTTCTATATCTCGGTTGCATCATTCCTTTGCAAGTCCGAGCGTTAATGCGATTGCACGCTTGAAACGCTACGGTATTCCATGCCTTTGCGCGATCAAGCGAAGCTTCGCCGCGAGCAATCCATTCCCTACACCATACATAAAAGCTGGTGGGGGATCAGTACGTTCGTCCTCGCATGTACTGATGAAAAGACCTTCTTTCTAAACCGATATTTTAGTATTTATGTTCAATCATGCAACTTAACTTATGATCTTGCTATATTCTCCTTAGGGTCAATTTCATGGCATATTCGAAAGCGGTAAAGCATGTTGTCATGGCAAGCATGTTATTCTAATTGAGTAGGCATACAGGCAAACAATCTCGTGTTTGTTTCGTGGCGCGACTTCTTACTAACATAGACGCACTCGCCCTTGCACCGATGCAAGGTGATTATGCCACATTCCTTCCCTGTCATGTTATATGTGCTCTCTATGCAGAATCTATGTATGCAGGACACATACGTGCCTGCACTTTCAACCCATCGTTCCTTAACTATATGAAGGTCGTTGGCGTATCCGTGCCAGAATGGACTAAAAGTTTCTCTTTTCTTTTCTTTCTTAAATTGGGTAGCCCGGTGCTTCACGGGTTGGGTTGCTATCCCAAACAACCGAAGACATACCGTATGCATATTATCTTTTGCGGCTTTTCAAATCTATAACCCGTGGCTAGTCGTTTTACAGAGGAGAGCCTATTAAAGATTATATCCCTCCTAGGCCAAACGGTTCCGGTGCCCCGGCGCACCCGTTCGGAGGGAACATTCCTGTGCACGGGAGATTATCACAATTTTCTCAAGTCTAATCGACCATGCAATGCACTATTAGTCAAACAACCAAACATAGTCTTGAGTCCGAGACTCAGACTTTATCATCTCGTATTTCTTCCATTAACTTTCTATGTTCTTATATTTCATACTTCGTTTCAATGTTCAATGGCATCCCGCCTCAACTCAATGTTCGTCAACCGAACGACCCGAAGGTCTCGAACACCTTTCGAGGCATCATGCCCCATCTGACAGTTCTGTCACCTACATGCCACAACTGTTCTCTTCGCAACGAAGCCATCCACTACAAAAAATACGGGTTTCCGTGACAAGTGTCAAACTTGTCACTGAAAGGGATAATTTTGTGACAAATAATTTTTGTTGTCACTCATAATTTGATTTTATGACAACAATTTGTTTTCGTCACACAATTAAATCATTTAGGACGATGCTTCATCGAGCCGTATATGCGTAATCTTTGTGAGCCGCATGAGCTGGCGTTGTATTGGGCCACAGAGAATGTGTTCCCAGGGAGCCGCATGAGCTAGCGTTGTATCGAACCGCATGGAACGGGTTCTCAGGGAGCCGCATATGACTGATTGCCACGTGGCAATCTGGGACTTCTGACGGATTTGGTCAGAGATTTTCTTCTTTTCCCGAGGAGTCAGTCATTATGGCAAGGCCATTATGAAACTTTATATCAGGGCCGCCACAGTGAATCGTGCTGGAGCAATAAATGAGGCCACTAATCAAACGACCAGCTGTAGGGAAGGATCACACATGGCGTCCATCGAGCCGCATATGCCTTGCTGAACCGCATACGCTCCCGAGCCGCATGCGATTGAGAGTCTTCTTTGAACCGCATAGGGTCGCTCCTGTGTGAGCCGCATAAGCTTCTTACTCAGAGCCGCATGGATCATTATTCTAATATTTTCCATGCTTCTACAGGACCCCCTTCAAAGTTTTCAATTTGTAAAAGTTGGAATACTTTGAACAAGAAGCATGGCCCCGTTCATGCTGCATAGGATTTTTCTGTCTGCCTGAGCTTCCTAGCTGTATAAGTGCCTTAGCCGCATAAATTCATCTGGCCACATAAACTTGTTGCCACGTGTCCTGAACACGTGTGCAAATCTTCATTAAGTGCCTTTGATTTGATTTAACGCCGCCTTTTGGGGGAGGATCCCAAGAGTCGGTTTTGCCTTGACCGAAGCGTTTTGCCTTTATTCTTTGGGGGCGACGCATAATCCGAGGCATACTCCGAGACGTCTGTTCGTTTCGTGGGTCTGTTTTGCCTATAAATAGGAGTCTTCTAGTCTCTTGGGATTTCTTTACCTTCTCTTTTTGCTTTGATTCTCTATTTGCCGTCTTTGCTCTTCATTTTCTTCCTTTAGCAACCGACAATGGCTCCCAAGAAAGCTGCAGCATCGAAGGTCGCTAAGGGTAAGGCAGTTGCTTCTACGGTGACTGCGACGGCGAACGTGGTCGCCCCTCCGCCGGTCATTGTGCACTCCATCCATCCCGATGTCCACCCGTCTATCGCTGGTAAGAGATCGTCTGAAAACCCTAACTGTCGCCATGGCTCTGCTGTATACTTTATGCACAAGCCACGTATACGGGGCTTTATCGATGGGACTGCATGAGCCCTTCGTCTTATGGGGCCGCATGAACTTGTTATACTCGATCTGAGTTTGCATACGTATTTTTGATTTGGGCCGCATAAGCGTTGCTCACTTTTTTTGAACCGCAGAAATTCGTCTGCTTACGTCAGCTCGCATGAATCTGACTCTGTAGGCGTGCTTAACTTGAACCGCATGGATCTATAAATTCGTCTGGACTTGAGTTGTATGAACTCGGCTAACTTGGAGCCGCATGAGGCTATGATGTACTGAACCGTATATACGTATCTAATGCTGAGCCGCATGAAGCTGTAACGAGCCGAGCCGCATAGGCTCAGATGACCTTTCCAATGCTTCTATTTTTTGACTACCTTCTAACCTCGTTTCTTTCGTATTTTTCCAGTGAACTTACCCGTAAATCCTGCTGGGGAGCTTATAGTGGGTTCGAATCAATTCGCCCTGGGCGTACGTCTTGACGACTTAATTAGGCATGTATCGAATCAGTTCCCTACTGATGAGCCTTCGGAGAGGTTGAAGGCTATTGAGAATCAAATCCTTCATTACCTCCGTTCCATGATGAATACTGGGAAGCTGGATGGAAAATACCTGAAGCCTTTGTTCCTTTTTGGTGATGCTTTAACCATCAAGAATCCTCGGGTCTTAGAGATTTCTGAGAACTGGGATTTTTCTTTGGATGGGGTGGCAATCCATATTCCTCTCATAGAACGTCATTATCCTTTGTCATGGTTCAATATGGTGTTGCTGGACCGGAAGATGGTGTGTAACCTAACTCCCAATCAATCAGGGATGTTGATGGGCAACATCCATTATAATCCGAATATGAAGTCAGCGTATGCAGGTAAGGATTCCGTCCTCCGGTATATGATGGGTCTGGCCCCGGGCTCTTTTATGAATGTATACGGTCCCAATTTCACACTTACTCAAGCTGATACTTTCCTGAATCGGCTTGTTCGCAAGAAGTCTTATCCTGTTGGTAGGCTGGCACTGCCGAACTGGATAAACCCCACCTCTACGTGGGCCCAGTTGACTGCTTGGGTTCTACAGACTTATGGAGCATTCTTGCGGGAGGTGGGGCTTTACCATGCCATTCGGGGCACTTGTCACGGGCTTCCCATTAATAAACCACTGCTCGTAGCGCTCTTGGAGATGTACAGCCAGCGAACGGGGGCATTCTTTATACCAGTAGGGGAACTGGGGCTTGCTCTTCATGAGATGTATACTGTCTCTAAACTTCCATGGGGGAATGAGCCTTTCGAGGTGTATACCCCGTCGAATGAGGAGTTCGAGGCCTTGGACAGGCAACTCCCGGGTTTTGTTGCGGTGTATCGGGAGTTGTTGTGCCGCCATAGTGCTTGTCATCAAATGGCTATAAAAACGACGGATAGCTCTGAGGGGACCGCTCTCCATACCACATCCTGGATTAATTATCTCTTTAGGGTTGATCCTTCTGGTGAAGTTACTCCCCGAGCCCCTCGAACGCATGCAGAGGTAAGGGATCTGATGTCCAATGTCAAAAAGTCGCGATCCAAGAGTGATATATTCGGGAGTCAAGCTGACTCTCTTAGTTATTTTCACTACGGGACCATACAACTGTCGGAGAAGGCGCTTCTGGCTGGATTTTTGATGATATGGCTACGGAACTGCGTAGTCTCAGGCGGAGCGGGCTCTATCGAGAGGATTGGTCGTCATTTCATCCTCCCTGCCGTTAAGCTAGTATTCGGAGTTAGGCTGGCCCTCCTTCCTGCTATGGTATGCAGCATACATCATGGTCTGCGGACATTCTCGTCCAAGGTTATTGCTCGCAAGAAGACTTTGGATTTTGAGCACATAGAACTGCCCTTTCACTACCTGATGGGGTGGTTGGCGATGCACTATAAGTCTTTGCTGGGACCTGGGATCGCGGAAGATGCTACGGCCGAGGATGCTTTCCTCTACAAATGCCATCACCGGTCTTGGGAATGCAACACTATGCCAGCTTGTCGGAGAGCGTTGGCGAGAGTGGATGGGTGTGATCTCTTTGTGTCTGTTCCTCCTTTTTCTGATGAGGAAGTGAGGAAGGTACACCTTGATGGTACTGGACCTTCTCATTTTCTGTCTCCGGATATGCTTGCTTGGTTGTGCAATATCCGCCCTGCGCATCTGGTTTATCGCAACCGGGATAATGTGTACTTGGTGCCTTACCTACCCAGTAGGTTTTCCCGTCAATTTGGTTATAGCCAGTTGTTCCTTGATTGTCCCAACCCATGTTTGGGTTTTGAAGGTAGCGTTCTTGACGGCGTCCGAGCGTGGAATTATTATGACGCTTATCATACTCGGGCCAGCTTCTCGGTTCCCGATGCCAAGGCGCCGAGGGAAATTTTGTACGTGGCCGCTTTGTATCACGTTATGGTGAACAAGCCTCCTGTTAACTTCGATCCGAGTACCAGCTTCATCGTAGGTACTGGTTTAGAGGAGAAGCCTAAGGGGGCTAAGGCTAGAAAGCAACTGGCGCTCCAGATTTCTCTCCCTGAATCAGAACCTTCCGAGTCGGCTGAGGAGGAGGATGATAGCGAAGACTTCCTTTCTGGTGGGGATGAAGAAGTGGCGGATCAACCGCTTCCCCCACTTGATGAACCGGCGGAAGATCCGCCGCTTACTACACAAGAGGGAGCAGTGAGAGAAGAACACCCTTCAGCTGTATCTGGTCCCTCGTATAAACGGGTCAGATACGAATCTCCTGACAGTAGAGCGACCTTTTCCGTGAAGAGAGCTGCTGTTAGGTCTCGTGGGACACCTATCACCGAGAAGGGTGAAGGTGCAGACGATGTTCCGGAGGTAAGTCCAAGTCGGAGTTCTATCTTTGTTGTAGCTTTCTTTCCTCTCGGGGATGTGACTTGATCATTTTTCTTTGTAGGCGTCTGACGAACCAGGCTCTTCTGAACCATCTGCTGCCTCAGTAGTTGATCCGGCCCTTGCCGCTTTGATTAGCGACATGTGTGCCGCGGTCCTCTCTGCGGGGGCTCTCTCAGCGGCGGCTAAGGACTCCCAAGCTGCTGAGGCCCCAGCCCGGGGTGACGAAAGTTTCCTTGGGCCCGTCTCCAAGATTTTTGAACTTTAGCGAGATGACGCCATCCTCGGTGCATCCCCTCCCGAGGATGCAAGGGCGGATGAGTCTTTTATTCCTGACTCGGAGGCTGTTGGTAAAGAGGTTGTGATGGCTGTAGGCAAACCTCTGCCTCCACATTCCTCCACTGGTAAGCTGAGCCACATATTGACCACCGAGGGGGCTTATTTGCTCTATCAGCATATCCTTCGGGTCAAGTCGATTCATGGTTGCCTTGGCCGTGCAGGTCCTGACCCTTTATCTCCTGCCGCTGATGTTCTTGGGGAAGGCCCGGTCTACCGTGATCAGGGGAAAGGAGCGTTTCCTCCCCTTCATCATCGCATGTTGAGGGACATCCTGCCAGCTCTGGGCAGATGGGGATGGAGTTGGTGCTGTCCCCGGCCTCGTCTTCGGCTGCTTATACGGCTCCGGAGATTGACTTCTCGACCCTGCCGAGCATCCAAATTCTGCGGGCCGCTGAAGAGGAATTGACCGATGCTCAAGCGTCCTTCCGTGTGGAGTTGGTTTCTCTTGTGGCAGGAGCGGCAGATTATGTCGCGTCTTCTTCCGTGCTACCAGCCACACTCCCGTTGACACCGGTTTCCTCGGAGGCTCTGAACGAGGTGACGCAGGATGTGGTTGACAGCTTCTATCGCCACTTAGGGAGGGGTGTAAATGCTGCCGTGGAATGGGGGGTCCCTTTTTCTCTGTCTCTACGGGGAGCTCGGGGCCAAATTAACACTCTGAAGGGTCTTCCTGGCGGGCTGGGGTTAGCAGCGCTCCTGGAGCCTAAGTTGACAGAGGCTGACCAGCTTGTGACCCAACTGCTGGCCGTGCGGCAGGCTGGCTTGTCCGTCGCGACTGAACGGGAGCGGAGCTTCCTGGTCGCTGCTAGGGACAGGATTAAGCTCGCTCGAGAAACTGCCGGACCGGCTGTGCAGGGGGACCTTGACAAGTTCTCCGTCTCTTATGACCGACTGGGTCATCGGAGTCAGGCTTGTAGAGCTTGGGAAGAATCTGTCTCTCGTGGAGTAGCTGATACGAAGGAGCGGATTCTCGCACTCCAGAAGGAGTTGGTCTTCTTAGAGTCAGAGCGGGAGGCTGCTCGTGCAGAACAAGAGTTGATTGCTCGAGAGGCCGAGAGGATTTCCCGATCCTCTGTCAACCTGGAGCGGGCCTTCAAGAAGTTTGAGGACAACTGGCGAGCCCATGCTCATCTGGAGGATGCGGCGGTGTTGAATCAGGAAGCGGAGCGCAGAGCCAGACAGAAGCTTGAGCGGTCGGTTGCCTTGATAAAGGACCGTCTTACGGCGTTATGTGTTCCAGAGCAGTGATCGGCTTTCTGTCTTCTTCTTCTTCTCTCTTTCTCTCTTTTTTTTCTTTCTTTTTAATTTTTTGCAAGGGGGTGTGATCCCTGCTGATGTAGCCCTTTGATTTTTGAATAAATGAGCATGTTTCAACTCATCTTTTCTTTCTTGCACTTGCGGTGTTTATGGAATTTGGACTTGCTGGGGGATTTATTTGTGGACCTGTCATCCTAGGCGTACCTTGGTTTTAGGTACGGATAACAGTTTAGATAGGATGTCCGGGACAGCCACGGCAAAGTGGTCATGGATGTTCTCGGTACTGGGGGAAGGAATGCCGTAGAGCAGCTGGGCTCCCGGGACATGGTAAGATGGTGGATTTATGCTAAGAAGCTTAGCGAATGAATATTTGTGGACCTATTACCCTTGGCGTACCCTAGTTCAGGATGCGGATAATGGGGTGAAAGGGAACCGATCACATTTGCTCAGAGGTTATGATGATATGGCAAACATGAAGGTTTTATCGTGAAATCTTCCTGCTCAGCGGTAATGAGAACATGGCAGGAGAGACTTTACGGAAGCTATTTGTGGTCAACAGAGGACATTTATGGTCAACAGAGGATATTTGTGGTCAACAGGGGACATTTGTGGACCTATTATCCCTGTCGTACTCCGGTTGTGGGTACAGATAATAGGTTAAAAGAGGACCGACATACTTACTCAGAGGTAATGTGGATATGGCAAATATGACGATTTCTTCGACGGAGCCTTCCCACTCAGAGGTAATGAGGACATGGCAGGAGTGGGCTCAATGAAGATTGGGTACATAGAACGACTCAGAGGTAGGAGAACGTGGAAGTTCTATGCGAGGGGGCGGTTTGTTTTTGGTGGAAGTGAAGACGACTCAGAGGTAATGAGGACATGGTCGTTTCGGAAATTGGTGGATCGACTACCCTTTTTGTGCACTGGGAGTGCGGGTAGTGAATCCTGAGGGAGGATCTCTGCCAGGAAGAAAGTTCAGAGGTATAATCATACTTGACTTACTATCTGAAAGAGTGACCGGAATGTAAGTTCAGAGGCACCAGCTGGTACATAACTTGGTAATTTGGACTATTGAGGGAGTGAGAGTTCAGCGGCACCAGCGGGTGCATGGCTCGATAATCTGAAATATGGTGGATGAGAGTTCAGTGGTACTAAAGGGGTACATGACTCGATAATCTGGAGAATGATGGATGAGAGTTCAGTGGTACTAAAGGAGTACATGACTCGATAATCTGGAGAATGATGTTTAAACATAGTATTTCTTCAGGAACTTGCCGTTGACGGGCAACATGAGCAAATCTCCGTTCTGCTTAGCGAGGCGATAGGCGCCGTTGGAGAACACGGTCTCGATGACAAATGGACCTTCCCATTTTGGCTGGAACTTACCGGTGGTCTTGTGAGTCATGACCATCGGCCTCCGGACTGCCAGAACAAGATCGCCCACTTGGAATGTTCTGATTTTAACTTTCTTGTTGAAGGCTCCTGAGATGCGTGCTTGGTATAGCTCGATCCTTTGCTGAGCTAGGAGGCACTTTTCATCTAAAGCCTTCAACTCTTGTAGTCGTCGTCGGTAGTTATCATCCGTCGTCAATTGATAAGTGAGGGCAACGCGGAGTGAGGGGATCTGAGTCTCCAAAGGGAGGACTGCCTCGCTCCCGTACACCATAGAGAATGGTGTATTCCCGGTGGCTGTTCGAACCGTGGTGCGATAAGCCCATAAGCACTCGCCGAGCTTCTCGTTCCAGTCGCGTTTGTTAGAGGAGACGAACTTCTTGAGGCGCTTGATGATTGTTTTGTTGAATGCCTCTGCCAACCCGTTTGCTGCCGGGTTGTATGGTGTCGAAGCGACATTCTGAATGCGGTGCTTATCGCAGAATCGGTAGAATGCATGGCTTATAAACTGTGGACCATTATCGTAGATGATTCTTCCAGGTAGTCCAAAGCGGTAGATAACGTGATGCTTAAGGAAGCTGATCACGTTTGAAGTTTTAACTTCTGCGAGTGGGACAGCTTTCGCCCATTTGGAGAAATAATCAGTGATCACAAGTATAAAGCAATGTCCTCGGGAGGAAGGTGGGGTGATTGGACCAATGATATCCATTCCCCATGCTTCGAATGGCCAGGACGCCACTGTCGGATGTAGAAATTCGGATGGTCGGTGAATGAAGTCTGCGTGGACTTGGCAGGCCTTGCATTTTCTGGCATAATCTATCGCATCTGCCACCATCGTGGGCCAGTAGTAGCCCATCCGGCGAAGGCGGTCCTGTAGCTTAGGGCCGGGTTGATGGGCCCCACAGACACCGTCGTGAGCTTCTCGTACAGCTTCTGTAGCTTCCGCGTTCGACAAGCACCGGAGCAATAATCCGTCGTAGGAGCGGCGATACAACATTTTCGTCTCTGTATCGTAGAAGAATCTGAGAGAACGCCGTCTGATAGAGGTAGCTTCCTTTGGATTCTCTGGGAGGATGTCGTATACGACGAAGTCGATGAACGGCTGTCTCCAGTCCGGTGTGTCGTCGACCGTCTGGGCGAAATAATTTGCCATGGCTTGAACGTTGTTCTTGGGACAGACCAGTTCGTGGCCTATTACGTCAACCGAATGATGAGCTTGGTTCGGCACTGCTAAAGAAGCAGCAAGGCCTGCTAGGGCATCGGCTTCGATATTTTGGAGTCTGGGGACGTGCTCGATAAAGAATCCCTCAAATGATGAGATAATGTTGATCGCAATTTGATGGTAGGGGATCATATCTTCATGGCGAACCTCGTATGAGCCCCTGATCTGATTGACGATTATTTGGGAGTCGCCGTATGCTTCAAGGTATTCTACCCCCAACTTTTTTGCAAGTTGGAGGCCAATGACCAGAGCGTTATATTCGGCCACATTGTTGGAGCAGGGTTCCGTGAGGGAGTAGGCGCGATTGATCACCAGCCCAGTAGGAGAAATTAATACCACTCCGACCCCGACGACGATGTTTCCCTTGGGTCCGGTCCTTGAGGCGCCATCGAAGAACATTCGCCATATGTTATCGTGGGTGGCTGTATTCGAATCGACAACCTCGTCTGGGATCTCTTCATAGATTCTGGATGACTCCGATCCTGGGTGGGCTGCCAAAAAGTCTGCTAGGGCTTGACCCTTAACAGCCTTTTACGGGACGAAGATCATATGATAGGGGGGACAGCAATATTGCCCATGTGGCGAGGCGAGAGCTGAGGGGCCCTGGTTTAGTCATGAGGACTCTGAGGGGGTTGACTCACGAGATCACATGTATGGTTTGTCCTGTGACATAGTGCCGCGTCTTTTGAATAGCGAATACCAGGGCGAGACACTCCTTCTCTACGGCGGTGTATCGATGTTCTGGCCCGATCATCATTCGGCTGAGATAATATATGGCCTGCTCGTGGCCTGCATCGTTATTTTGTGCTAGCAGGCACCAAGGGAGTGTTTCATTGCTCGTACGTAGAGCAGGAATGGTTTTCCGGGGACCGGGGCCACCAGGACTGGGGGATTCGACAAATATTCTTTGATGTCGTCGAAAGCACGCTGGCATTCCTCGTCCCATACGAATGAGACTCCCTTCTTCATGAGGTGTGTGAACGGTCGGCATCGCCCGGAGAGGTTGGAAATGAACCTCCTGATGTAAGCTAGCCTCCCTTGGAGGCCTCTGAGTTCGCGGAGATTTTTCGGGGGACCCATCTCCATGATTGCCTTCGTCTTCTCAGGGTCTACATGGATGCCCCGTGCCGTGATGATGAAGCCTAAGAATTTCTCGCTGGATACGCCCAAGAATGACTTCGTAGGGTTCATCTTCAGGTTGTGGGCTCGTATCAGGTCGAATACCGTTCTCAGGTCTTGCAGATGATCATCCTTATGGCGACTCTTGACGGCGATGTCGTCGACATAGCATTCTACTATTTTGTGTAAATGTTCTCAGAAAATGATACTCATGGCCCGCTGATATGTAGCACCAGCATTCTTTAGACCGAATGGCATGACTGTGTAGCAGTATGTACCAATCGACGTTCGGAATGATGTGTGCTTTTCGTCGTCGGGAGACATCTTGATTTGATTGTACCCCGAGAATCCATCCATGAATGACATACGTTCAAAGCCGCATGTGTTGTCGATCATGATGTCTGTGATGGGGAGGGGAAACTCGTCCTTCGGATATGCCTCATTCAGATTACGGAAGTCGATGCAGATTCGGATCTTCTCATTTTTTTAAGGACCGGCACTATGTTGGCGACCCAGTCAGGATGTTGCTCTTCACGAATGAAGCCGCTGGCTATTAGCTTGTTGACTTCGGCTTCAACTGTGTCCATGACGCCTGGGCGGAAGTGTCGTTGTTGCTGCTTGTCTGGCTTTGCATCTGGCCGTATGTTGAGTTTGTGAAGAGCGATATCGGGGTCTAGCCCCGGCATGTCCTCGTAACTCCACGCGAACACGTCGATATATTCTCTGACAAGTTTCAGCAGCGATTCTCGTTCTTCGTTTGTCAGGCTTTTACTGATAAAGATCGGTTTTGGAGAAGATTCGCTGTCGAGATCCACTTGTATGACCTGATCTTCAGTAGGAGGTTCTCTCAGTTTGAACCGCTTTTCCCATTGCGCATCTAATTGCTGGGCCCACGGCTCTAGCTCAAGGATTTCGGGGATGTCTTCGTCTTCCTCGTAAGCGTCAGCGAACGCCATGTTGACTGACATGACTTGTCTGAACACATCTCCGATGCTGGTATCTGAGTCGAAAGTCGGTGATCCGGTTGAATGTGACTGCCAGTCGCATTCTTCATCTGAGCTTTCAGGGGTCGTAGTAGGCGTTACATACCCTAAACCGCATCGGGTTTTGTTATAGTAGTTTCGTGGTTTGCCTGCCGGGGCTGGCGACTTCAAAGGTAATCGTCGTCCAGTTCCGTAGTTCAGTCCTGGTGTTGTCTCTAGATCATACCCCTGTTTCTGCATGAGATATTTGGATTGAAGGCTATAGAGATACAGAGTCAGTCTTCCAGCATCTGACCCGAAGTCGACTTCTTCCATAGCGAGGGGATGTGGGTTGTTCGTCCGGCCGAAGATGATCGGGTGGTCCCCTCCCTCGACTATTCGGTAAGTGTCTTCTACTGGAGTAAGTCGGATGGCGGTGTACACGTTTGTCACCTGTGTATGTAGGTGAGTGCCTATACCGTGTTCCATAGCATACATTGTACATAGCTTATTGAGCTCGGTGTAGTTCAAAGAAAACCCTTTATTGATGAAGTAAGGTATCTTTTCTAGAGGGATTACATCATCTGCAGAAGGGGTATCGGAGTGGGCAGCCACATACTTGGCCAATTCTGGTTCTTCTTCGGCCACCCCCTGTATAAATGAAGACTGAGAGGACGACCTAGTCAGCTTGATCTTCAGAGGCTCAACTGGCAGAGCAGATCGTGGAGTTGTTGGTAAACTAGCAACCCCCAGTTTGGTACTTGATGTGAGGCGAGGGGTGGCTGGTTCGCTAGAAGTGTCAGACCTCGCATCGGGGTGAAGAACCTTCTTGGGAAGGCGTATTGTGAGTGGTCTGTCGGAGGGATTGGGCTTCTCCGTTTGGAGCTGACCGACTCTCGGTAGTCTGATGGTAAGTGGCCCTGTTATGGGTCTCGGCGCTTGGCCGGACCTTGGCAGCCGGATTCTCATCTGTTCTTCTTGTGCGGAGAGACTGATTGCGTCCTTACGCAGAGTGGCCGTAAGGGGTGCAGAATTGCCCGGTTTGCGAGCCTGAAGGTGGATCGTTAGAGGTTCTTCTTATCCTGTAGCCGTCTTGTTGTGAGCTTGCACATCTTCTTCGACCAGATGCTTCTTTGATTTTTCGTACAGACAGGAGTCTGAGTAATAAGATTCGACCCCCTTGAAGGGATCGATGTCGGCACACTCTGTCCTTACGAAGTCGTACTTATCGACATATTTGAAGCACTGGTGTAGCGTGGAAGGCACGATCATGTAATCGTGTATCCAAGGCCGCCCCAGAAGGATATTGTAAGAAGTGTCGGCATCTATGACATAACAGGTGACTTCTGATTGGAGATCGCCGATCTGACACTTCAAACGGATCTTCCCTATTGGGTAGCTCCTGCCCGAATTGAAACCGCTAATGGCGGTGCTTGTAGGTGTCAGGCGATGCATCGGAATGCGAAGATGATGTAGCAGACCCTTCGGAATGATGCTTATAGAGGACCCAGGATCAATGCATTCGGTCCACCTTTACGTCTCCGATGTATCCAGTGTAGTATAGCGGGCGATCATGCAGGTTAGTTTTGATGAGCATATCTTGCAGAGAGAAGACGATATTGGGCATTGTTCCTTACACGCACTATCTTGGAGCTCTGCAGGTTGGTTATCTCCCGTGAGGTTGACCTGAGCCAAGTATGCGTCGGCATTTTGGAGCACCTCACTTAAAGCCGTACGGACATCCTTTGAGAGCCTGAGGAGTTCATATAAAGACAATTTGGCCGGGGTATTAGCTAATTGTGCTAAGATGTCGAAGTTGTAGGGCCTCTCCAGCCTCTGAGGTGTCTCCTTCCGGAGGGACTTGTCGAAGCGAGTCTCCTTCGGCCTAGGCTTGTCGGTCGTCGAAGGCTGAGCCGGTCCCGGAGCATCATTGGTAGTGGGCGGATGATCATCAGTCGCGTTTTCGGTCACCGGTTGGGCTTGTGTTCCAGATCGAGTAGTGACGGCCAAGACTTCCTCTTCTTCCGCCGAGGTAGTGCGGCAGGATCTGACTTTTTCACTTTTCCTTTTAGAAGGTGGAGAGGGCTGAGTTACCTCGTGGACTAGGTCCGGATGGACCCACATGATTTCCCCTCGTGATGTGGTGAGGGGTACTAGACCAACGGCTTGATCGCGAGCAGGCGGCAGATTAGCAATCTCCATTGTTGCCAGAGGGATGGGTATAACCCCGTCCTGAGTCTCTGTTGGAGGGAAGCTGCCGAATTGTACGGACACCATGTTGGCTGCCACGGTTACCTCTTCGAAATCGATGGCCAGGGCGTTCGAATCGATGAGGTTTTGGATATACCGTTTCAGTTGGTAGCAGTCGTGTGTAGCATGGTGGACGTAGCGATGGTAATGGCAGAACTTTGGGTTCTCCAGATCAGCCGGCCGAGGCTCCCGTCTTGGTGGAGGAAGCTGAATCCTATCTCCTTGTATAAGCATGCCCAAGATAGGCTTGAAGTGACCGTCTTCAAAGGAATAAGTGATTTGAGGCCATTGTTTGTCTGCCGGCTGTGGCTCGGGCTTCTGGGCTGTATCGGTCACCATAGCCTGCTTGCCTTTGTTGTCCCGGTTGTTGGAGGGGCTACCCCCATTGTCGTTGCTGGTGTTGGGACGCTTGCTCTTGTTCTCTCCCTCCGAGATATGCAATCCCAGTTGGCGAGCCTTCTTCAATCGTTCTTCAGCACTTGTGGCACTGATGATAAAAGCCTTCCAGTCCTTGAACTGACTTTCGCCCATCCAGAGACTAATTGTTGGAAGTAGTCTCTTTTGGCAAATTTCAATCAAAGAAGAGTCCGGGTTGTCAGATGGTAACTTCATTGCGGTTTGACGAAACTGCTCAATGTAATTTCTCGTCAGTTCTTTCTCTCCTTGAACGATGTCCATGAGGGTAGACATCGTAACGTCCTGCCCTACCTCATAGAACCTCTCCAAGAACAAGCGTTTGAAGCCAGCGAAGGAGTGGAAGCAATTTTCTGGCTGGTTGCGGTACCAATCGAAGGCGACTCCTTCCAATGCCCCAATGAATAACCGCGTGAGGATAGCGTCATCATGGGGCAGATGGTCGGTAGTGACCTCAAAGTAAGTGATGTATCGACTTGCTGAAGTCTTGCCATCATATGGGTTGATATTGAACGGCTTATATCTTGGCGGAAAGGGAACATCCCTCCATTCAGCAGGATATGGTTGCCGTATTCTGAGGCCTTGAGAGTTTTCTCGGGCGTGGAACATTGCTCGGAGCTCCTGAACCTCTCTTCTTACTTCTCGGGCCTCATCTGTCGCGGTAGGGGCCGTTATCTCGGGAGGATTATTACCCTGGTTTGGTGCCGCTGAATTTGAATCTACGTTGATTGCGGGACCCGTGCTTGTCTGGCCAGGTGTCACTCCCTGCAGAGTAGGAAGTGCCGCTTTGATCTCGTCTACAGACTTGACCAAGGCATGCAATATGGCCTCCAAAGTGTCGATGCGCTGGCGATCGCTGGAACCGCCTTGATTGCTGTCTGTCATGAATATCGTCTTCACATGAGGAGTGACGGAGGGAGTGGTGGAGGATGTACCCTCCGAGTCGTACCCATGCGTCGAGAAATCATCTGGATATGTGGGGCTGTTCTCTTCAGGTTCGGACTCGGAAGGGACAGTACCTCCAGCTTCGGAGCTTGCTTCATCTCGAGAATCATGGATGTCCTCGGGGACATCAGCATCTGTTGTACCCGATGGGAGGGTTGTTTCTCGGGGTTCGTCTCCTTGAAACGTTGGATTATTGTGGACGTTCGGAGGAGTACTACCCCCAGCTCCTACGACCCCCAGGGTCGGGGACGATGAGTCTCCTGTTGCAGCAGATTTTGTCTTCGAACGGGTGTATTGGTATACTCCGGTGGAGGGCAACCGTTTAGCCGACAATTTCTTAGCTGTAGTGGCTGATATCTTTGGACTGGAGATGCTTGTCTTCTTCTCTCTCCCCTCGGCGGGGACCTTCTGAGCGGAATTGCAGGAGACAACAGGAGGTGCCTCATCTTCTGAGTTCGGGTGCTGTAGTCTGTGGAAGACGGACGGACGATCTTCCGTCACTGCCGCGTTGTTGCAGCAGCAGTTGACGATGATCTGGGTGCAGTGACGTCCATGTGAGGATTCTTTGCACGCCGAGGCCCCTTCTCTTTTCTTGCGTTTGTGGAGGATCACCTCACGCAGGTCAGAGGAACCACTCTGTCCGTTCGCCGCCGGGGATTGGACTTGAGCGGTTCTGTACAACTTTCCATCAGAGGCCCGTGTGATAATCAGTGGGACGCCCTGATAGTCAGAGGTTGGGGCAGCTGTCTGGGCTTGATGAGCCCGCGCTGCCCTAGACTTCTTCTTTCTAGCACTTGTGGGTGCATAATAGGAAGAGTCCAAGTTGAACATCACAGAGTCTGGCTTATCATCCAGAGAGTCATCAGGGTTCGGACCGTACGAGAGACGGTCGAAAACTGATCGAGAGGAGCATGGAGCAGATGCTATGCGGCTGGGAGGGGAAATCGTGCAGGCTGTCTGCATGCGGTTGTCTCCTGTCGTCGGACGAGTTCTTATGCGGCTAGGGGTCACGACCGTACAGGCTGGCCGCATGCGGTTGGCATCTGTGGCCGCATGGGTTTTCTGCAAACGATTGACTTTACTGGCCGCATGAGTCTCATCCATGCTGTCGGGAACTGTAGTCGCATAAGTTATACGGCTGACAGAAGTAGCCGCATGAGTTTTCTTCATGCGGTTGGCGGATGTAGCCGCATGGGCTTTCTCCTTGCGGCTAATACTCTTCTGCGGTTCGGTCCGCGTAGAGTCCCTCTTTGTCCTGCAAGTCCAGCATCATAATGTTTTCTTCTGCCGGACTTGGGGACAGCAGAGTTGTCTACGATCTGAAGTGGGACCGCAGGAGAATCCTTCTCGCCGTCTTGAGCAACAGAGGGCATCCCATCGAGGGCTTGAGGAGGAGCAAATGACTTCGGTCTCCATTCTTTGCGAGCCTTCGTGGTGCGGGTGCGCTTCTGGACCAGGCCAGCGCTGCCTTCAGAGAGCATCTCTTCGAACGCCTGTTGGTCGAAGCGGACGACCATCTTCTTTTGTGTGGAGCCAAGTTTGGCTGCATCTGATTGCGTCACCAACTCCTCAGCCGTGGAGAAGTTAGTCCCCAGCAGAGTCGCCATCGTGTTTGCCATTGATTGTAAAAGTACAGAACAATTATCGGAGGACTGAACTTAGACTCACAATACAAACTCGCTCGTACAAAAAAAGCCCAGGGACGAAAACCTAGGTACAGCAGACTAAGTACGATTATTTATTTTTGATTCTGGGGGGTGACGATAGAGGCTCGGAAAAGCGACGGCCGCTCTGCCTTACTCCTTGGACGATCAGTATGCAGTCTTGGCTCGGGGAAGATCTGCTCGACGTTGATGAAGAAATACTCTTCTTGCTCTCCTCGGATTGCTCTCCTGGCTTCTCTCTCTCTGTGATTGTCAAGAAAAAAAGGGGGGAGCTCTCTCTGTGTAGATCTCTCTCTTCCTATTTTTTTATTCTTTTGTTGCCGACCTCCTTTTTTTTTACAAGGGAATGATGCTGGCTATTTATAAGAGTGGGGGGTGATCATTAGGGTTTGCTAATGATTATCTGTTTGGAATGTCGGCGCTCCTTCATTCTATCTGAACCCTTGATCCTGATTATAGTAAATCTCGGCCATTAATGCGGATAGCATCGTATCTCATGAGCAATTAATGCTAGCTGCTTTAAATCCTCGTGATTGATTATGCCAATGTCTGATTGCTCGCCACGTGTCCCATTAGCTTGATGATAAATGATATGCCCTGATCTCAGTAATTATGACGATGATGTCAAATATATTTGTTGAGATTCGATTAAATCCCTTATTGATCCCATGCCACATATCTTAATTGTGAGTCCTGTCAGAGCCGTATAGGATTGACGATCCTCGAACCGCAGAGAGATACTCTTTGTAAGCCGCATAGGACGATGGTTCATCGAGCCGCATATGCGTAATCTTTGTGAGCCGCATGAGCTGGCGTTGTATTGGGCCGCAGGGAATGTGTCCCCAGGGAGCCGCATGAGCTAGCGTTGTATTGAACCGCATGGAACGGGTTCTCAGGGAGCCGCATATGACTGATTGCCACGTGGCAATCTGGGACTTCTGACGGATTTAGTCAGAGATTTTCTTCTTTTCCCGAGGAGTCAGTCATTATGGCAAGGCCATTATGAAACTTTATATCAGGGCCGCCACAGTGAATCGTGCTGGAGCAATAAATGAGGCCACTACTCAAACGACCAGCTATAGGGAAGGATCACACATGGCGTCCATCGAGCCGCATATGCCTTGCTGAACCGCATACGCTCCCGAGCCGCATGCGATTGAGAGTCTTCTTTGAACCGCATAGGGCCGCTCCTGTGTGAGCCGCATAAGCTTCTTACTCAGAGCCGCATGGATCATTATTCTAATATTTTCCATGCTTCTACACTTAATAATACTATCCATATGTTCCTACTTCCTACATATGGATACTTAAATGTACATAAATATGAACCTAGCAATTCCCGGCTATAACCTCTTTCCCACACTCCTCTCCATGAAATATTAGAACCGGCCCTAGCAATCCCAGCAATTCCCTCCCCCCATTTTTCCTATGAAATTTTTTTGATGCCAAATTTCCCTCCTCCCTATTCCCGCTACATATTCCCCCCTTTTTTTATTCATTGAAGGGCACCTCTCAAAATCTCTCTCCCCCTAAAGAAATCAATTGAAGAAGAGGTATGGTTCTCCCCCACTTCTATAATTTTCTTTTCTATCATTGAATGCTATTGAGCCCTAAAATTCTTCTACTCTCAGGACCGACATTCTCTATTGGCTATCCTACGGTTGCAGCAATCGTTCCCCAAACGAAGCCGGAAGCTGCTCGAGGAGGAGGACAATTAGCCATTGCCATCATCGTAGAATTCTTAAGGTGCGTGTGTCTGAAATTTACTAATTAAAAAACTTTCTGTGATTTTAGTGTTGTAATCAACTAGTTCTACTTAGATATATTTGCATGTCACTTTGTGTTGTATATGTTAAATTGTACAACACGATAAAATTGTTTACAATAAAACAAAATTGCTTAGTGTTCTGTACCCTACATATATAGCCACCGAGGCAAGGCGATGTTCTGCACCCTACATATATAGATCGCTCTCTTTGAAAATTTATATTACATGTGTTTTTATTTTTGTTCATGTATTAGCTAGCAGTCAAAGTTATGTTTTGATCGCAATCTTAAGTGTTTTTTTTGTAAGAAACCTGAGCTCTTATAATGACTCATTGTCATGCTAAACAAAGCCATAATATTTTTTTTGCAACACAAACTATTGTCAATTTTCAAACAATAATTTTGAATTCCATAATAAAAAGCATATATTCCACCTCAAACAAGTCAATTGACAACACAAACCTTTTGTAACAATAATTTTGAAATATAAAAGTATAATTTTTTCCATATTAAAATTTAATTGCAATAAAAAGTAATCACAACATTAAACTACAATAGAACATCCATCAAGATTTGAAGCGATAGCCTTCAAGCCTACATTTGTTTGATTCTCAATCTAATCACATATATCACAATTACAAGATGTTTCACATTTCAATCAATACTGTAATTCTTATTGGCAGCCGTATATTTCACAATTACAAGATATTTACACAATTGTTCAAAAAAATTCAATAAAAACAAGTTAAAATCTTGCTCTCGGCACGTTTCTCTGACCCAACAACAGCAGCAGCGAAGTATATGCTAAAATTTTTGCTGCACTTTGCTTCAAAAAAATTCAATAGAACATCCATCAAGATTTCCACAAACAATGTAGTATAGTAGTTTTTTAATCTGTTTTTGTTAGCATTTTATCTGTCTTGAATAGGCTAATCATTTTTTATTGCAATTTCAATGCTGAGGAGAAAGAGAAATTTCTAGTCTTGTCTCTGAGTAGGTTGTGCGGACACAGATAAGGATACAGACACAAATGTGGATTCAGTCAGAATACAGAATTTGTTAGAAAATTTATGATATGGGTATAGGTATGGCATGTATACGATTATATTATACATAAAGCAAAGTGCTAATGTACTTTAAATTTGATAATAAAATACGAATTAGTACTTTAAGTTTATTCTCATATAGTAATATAGATTTTTTGTAGTTATTGTTTTAAACTTTTAGAAGTTTTTGTGGATGAAAATATAAGTTGTTTTCAAATTATGGCTATCATGCTTAACACTCCCTGGAGGAAGAAGTCTGTCTTACAGTACAATTGGCATCTTCATAATCTCATATAGGGGTGAACTTTAGTGGGACTGGTGTGATGATACCTCAGGTTGCAGATTGAAGGCATTAGCCTTGGTGAAGTATTAAAACTCCGTCACATATTTGAAAACAGTTGAGAATTAGATGGAGCAATGAGTGGGGTCAGTAAGGCATATGATTGACTTTAGCCTTCCTTGTCCTTTTCAGTCAATATAGGTTTTGATGTCCTAAAGTTATCAAATGTAGTGGGACTTGGATTAGAACATTTAGACCATCATGACCACCAAATGATATCCAAGCCTTTTCCCCATGATCAATACAGGTTTGCCTGCTATGTAGCACTATTCTTATTTACAAAATAGTCACCAGTAGCCTGACTAAATTAAGTGAACTGCATCAAAATGACATCAAACTTGTATGAGCTTTCCAGATTTATGGCTGGGAAATAGGCATGAGAAGGATTTCCATAAAGCCAAGAAGGCCATTAGCATGTCAGAGACCTAGCATCTCTCATGCAGTATAAGCTTATGTACTAAGGAGCAAATGTTCACCTGTACTAATTAATGTGAAAATGACAAGTTATGTTATACGGAACTGCAACTCTCTAGTCTGTGTGGTGTAGCACGGTAACCTGTTAGTTTCTGGCTCCAGACAATAATTTGTTTTGAGAACTTGAGATGCAACTCCTTTTACATTCTTCCACAAACAATGTAGTATAGTAGTTTTTTACTCTGTTTTTGTTAGCATTTTATCTGTCTTGAATAGGCTAATCATTTTTTATTGCAATTCCGATGCTGAGAAGAAAGAGAAATTTCTAGTCTTGTCTCTGAGTAGGTTGTGCGGACACATAAGGATACAGACACAAATGTGGATTCAGTCAGAATACAGAATTTGTTAGAAAATTTATGATATGGGTATGGGTATGGCACGTATACGATTATATTATACATAAAGCAAAGTGCTAATGTACTTTAAATTTGATAATAAAATACACGGACATGGAGAATTCTACTAAAATATGTGCTAGTACATAATATACTAAAATGTCAAATATGTTCTTAAGTGGCATGATTTGCAAATCTATGCCTGATTTAGAAAAGTTGATGACTCTGACACCTTAGAGGATAGGTAGCATTGGAAGGGCTACAAGAGGTGTGGATTAAGTGGCGCAGTCAATCCGTGGGGATAAAGCTTAATACCGACAGGCCACCGATCAACTTTAGTAATCATATAGATGTAAAAAAGCTTCTAACTTTAATGAATTGGAAACATATATTTTCCATTACCAAGTTCATATCATACTACCAGGACAACTTAAAAAATAAGATATTATTGACAAGGTTATATCAATAGTGTATCCTGTATCATTCTCCTTACTAAAATAAGGTATTATAGTTAAACTGGTACTATAGATTTAACTTCATAATAATATTCGTAGCCAAACAAGCGTTGTATTGCAATTTTCATTGCATGGACATATTTATGATGCAATATAATACAGATATAGTGAAACTAATAAACCCATACTGTCTTGCCAATGTGTGATTTGTTGTATTCGTGTTAGTGTCAAATACACGTATAAAATAAGAATTACAGTATTGATTCTCTAGAGATATCTAGCAAGATAATTGTTGAAAGAAAAACCCTTCAAAGAATAGCTTTGTTCTGAAAAAGAAAATGGTGGATCACATAAATTAAATATTTAATATCTTCCAAAACCAACCACCATTCAGGTCAATTTGGGACATCACATCCCTTCCTACTTGTAAGAACATGATATTGAAACAAAAAGATATGTTTAAATGAATAAAGATTTGAGTTAAGAGTTAAGCAAATGAAAATGTGTCATAATAAAGGAAGATCTGGTTAACAAATAGATTGTCAAAGTAGCAACATTTTAAAATACAAATAAATTGAAATGATAGAGGATTTGAGTTAAATACAGACAAAAACTTCCATCTAATATAAGTGAAAAATATACTGTCTGTTTTGTGGATATGTTCTGTTGTTCTGTAATTCATATGGGAAATATATTGTATGTATCATCTTCCTACATCCTATGTTAGCAAATCTTCTAGTAAGCATCTTGGTTTATTTTCAAATATTAATAATAATAATTAATAAACATAAAGTTTATTCACACATTTTTTTTCTTGAAGTTTGTGATTTACTTATGTTTTTTTTACTTACTATGAAAATACAGAGAAACAATGATGAACAGAGAGTGGATAAAAAGTGATAACAGAGTGGGTACTGAATACAGAGAAGGAATTGCTTCATTTATTGAATTAGCATCTAGTCAGGAAGGAGTTAATGGAAGAATTAGGTGTCCCTGTAATAAATGTAGGAACACCGAATTCAAAACTACAGTTGAAGGTAGGTTGCACTTGTTAAAAAATAGATTTCATAAGAGTTACACAACATGGATTTTTCATGGAGAAAAATTAAGGGACACAACAGAAACTTCCAATGTTAATTGTGATGAGCATTTGAACGATGAAGTCCAAATGGATGATGTTGATGACTTAATTGGGCTAGTTCATGATGCTTATGCCTTTGAGAATGAGAATTCTTCTCAAATGCATGAAGAAGTGTTTGGTAAAACCTCGAATGATGAGGCTAGTAAGTTTTACAAGCTACTGAAAGATGCTACTGTGGAACTTTATCCGAACTCTAAAGTCTCCAAACTGTCTTTTATTGTAAAATTCTTAAACTTGAAGACTCTTCACAATTTGACAGACAATGCAGCAGATGCTATGTTAGAGTTCTGCAAGGAGATTCTACCTAGTAATGCTTTGGTTCCAAATTCTTATTATGAGGCACGCACCATCCTTCGAGATTTATGTCTTGACTATGAAAAAATTGATGCTTGTAAGAATGACTGTGTATTGTATTGGAAAGAACATAAAGATGCACAGTGTTGTCCAGTTTGTGGGTTATCTAGATGGAAGGTAATTCATCGTAAACGTAAAATTTCTCATAAGATTTTACGTTATTTTCCACTCAAAGGGAGATTGCAGAAGTTGTTTATGTCAAAAAATATTGCAAAGGACATGAGATGGCATTATCAGAAGCGAGTTGATGATGGGATATTGAGACATCCAGCAGATTCTATTGCTTGGAAATCATTTAATGAGCAACACAAGTCTTTTTTTGAAGATCCAAGGAACTTACGACTTGGTTTAGCAAGTGATGGGTTCAACCCTTATGGGAACATGAGCACATCGTATAGCATTTGGCCAGTCGTACTAGTTCCATATAACTTACCTCCTTGGTTATGCATGAAGCAACCTTACTTTATGATGTCACTTCTCATTCCTGGACGTACATCTCCTGGAAATGACTTTGATGTCTACTTACAACCTTTGATCAAAGAGTTACTTGAGCTTTGGGAGGTTGGGGTTCATACATATGATGCATATGCACAACAGAATTTTTAGTTACATGCTGCTATATTGTGGACCATTAATGATTTTTCAGCATATGGTAACTTATCTGGATGGATGACTAAAGGAAAACTAGATTGTCCGTGTTGTCATAAAGACACCAGCTCTCTTTCAATCAGAAGCAAGCTTTGTTACATGGGCCACCGCCGTTTCTTGCCAAGTAATCATCCTTGGAGACATAATAAGCGATCATTCAAAAGAGAAATTGAGGATCGGCTTGCACCTCAAATGTTGACAGGAGATGGAGTATTAGATCAATTATGCTTCTTTGAAGGCGTCATATTTGGTAAAGGTCAAAAAAGAAAGCGCACTGATTCTAATAATGTCTACAATTGGAGAAAGACGAGCATTTTCTTTCAACTTCCTTATTGGAAAACTCTTAAATTACGTCATAATCTTGACGTTATGCATAATGAACGTAACGTTTCAGATAATGTGCTTGGAACTATAATGAACATGGCAGGAAAGACAAAAGATACAATTAAGAGCCGTTATGATTTAGTGGACATGGGTATTAGAGAAACTCTTCATCCTCGTGTTCAAGGTAATAAGGTAATACTGCCTGCAGCTTGCTATGTCATACCGTCAAGTGCAAAGATTAAATTTTACAACTTTTTGGCAACAATAAGAGTTCCTGATGGTTTCTCGTCAAACATATCAAGATGTGTAAATGTTGGTGAGAAAAAAATTCATGGCTTGAAGTGTCATGACCACCATATATTTTTTCAGCGAATACTTCCACTTGCTATTAAGGGGTTACTACCAAAAGAGGTGTGTGAGACATTGACTGAGCTAAGTAACTTTTTTAAGAACTTGTGTTCAAAGTCATTACGACTTGTTGATCTAGAGCAACTTGAAGCACATATCCCTATAACACTATGCAAGTTGGAAACAATATTTCCACTGGTCTTTTTTGATGTTATGATCCACTTGCCAATTCACTTGGCAACTGAAGCTAAAATTGTTGGGCCTGTGCCTTATAGATGGATGTATCCAATTGAAAGGTAACTCTTATTGATATTATATAATTTTCAATTTTTAATGGTTTGTTTTTCTTTGAATTATAAATAAAAAATAATTTATTTTAAATAGGTATCTACGTACACTTAAGAAATATGTCCGCAATAAAGCTCGTCCGAAAGGATCAATAGCTGAAGGATATATATTGGACGAGTGCTCTACATTTTGCGCAAGGTACCTTAATAGTGTGGAGACAAAACTTAATAAGGCACCAAGAAATGATGATGGTTATATCTCAAATCATGGGCTATCAGTTTTTGTGAAATTCGGTCGTCCAAAAGGAGCTTATGTCTTGTACGAGTTAAGTTTTGAAGAATACGACCAAGCTCGTATGTATGTGCTACAAAATTGTGATGAAGTGTGGCCTTTTATTGAGTAAGTTATTGAACAACTTACAATATAATTTAGTTAACAGTCCCAATGACTAAACAATTTGCTCATTTTTAGGGAGCACAAAACTGAAATTTCAATGAATAGCTCAAGAAATGTATTGCATAGGCATAACAAAGAGTTTAATATATGGTTCTACCATTGTGTAAGTATCTTATGTTATCAACTATATATAGCATCCTTCTATGAATTGTGTCCATCTATTAATTTACCTTCCTTTATGCTAATAGGTTTCAAAGCTACATGCAGATGGGCATACAACAGATGAGCTCCTAAGTTTAGCAACAGGTCCTTTAAGAATGACTCATCAATATACCACATATATTGTCAACAGTTTTCGATTTCACACGAAAGATCGTGCCACGGAGAGAACAAGTCAGAATAGTGGAGTTCTAGTAAAAGGGGATGATTCTTCCCCAGAAAAAGAGTAGTATGGCATCTTACAAGATATTTTTGAACTATCTTATGTAGGAGGCCGTAAAGTGTTTTTCTTTAGGTGTCATTGTTGGGATGTGGGACAACTTGGAAGAGGATATAAGGTCGATAAATATGGCTACACAAGTGTCAATGTGCATGGGTCTTTAAACAGTAATGAGCCTTTTGTATTAGCCTCTCAAGCTGAACAAGTGTTTTACGTAGAAGACAATATTGCTAATGACTGGCTTGTAGTTGTTAAAACCACTCGTGATCTTTACAATATGCCACCGCTACTTGAGAATGATGGAAATTCAACTGATATTAATGATTCATCAGAAGAAGAAGATGCTTACGTACAACAAGAATTTGAGCAAAACATGTATCCTACTGAACCTGAAGACATCAATCCTATCCTTTCTAAAGATGATGTTGAACCTGAAAGTTTTAATGTCAATATAGATCAGTTGAATGCCTCTATAAGTTATGGATCCGGGGAGTTCATTGATGACAATTTAGAGGTTGACCTTGACAATGATGGGTTTGATAGTGATTTTGATGACGAGTAATTTTGTTATTTATTGTGATGTTTAGAGTTCCATTGTTTAGAGTTCCATTGTTATTAGCAGTTCAAAATGTTAAACAATAATTTTTACTAAAAAGTTGGTTTACCAATTGTCTATTTTATCAGCTTATTTTATTCCAGGACCAGGTGTATATTATTTGTATAGTTGTTAATTATATTTTGGAGAGGTGAGCATCTTATAATTTTCAGGCCGGTCCTGGTGAAGTCCACAGTTGAGCTCTCTTATATTCAGATGTGAACATATTTATGTCTATACTTTCCTTTTACTGACTGATTGAGGAGGTTTCAGGTATTGGAGATCCAATACAAGTGTTCTTTTCTGCTCTGTGTTTAACGAGTAATAAAATCATTTATACTCTAATCTGTTTGTTCTTCCACTTATTAAGTAAAATTCAAATTTTTTTCCCGACATGGTATCAGAGCGAGTCATATTGTTCAGTCTTTTAGTGATAGGTGTAGTCGTATCTTTAGCTTAATGTCCCAGTCCATACACTAACTGTTCTGTCCCATTTAATAATTTGCCGAGTCATATATTTTAGTCAACCCTTATTCAACCCTTCGTTCCATTCTCTACTAACAGTCTCTTACTTGCATAAATGTATCAAGCCGTACTCATGTCCATGTCCTGTCCTCAACAAATTAGTTTTAAGTCTGGGATAAGAAGTACAATATGTAATGGGAGATTACATACCTACTTGTTCAGTCCCTTCATTTGATGGTCCAGATATTGCTTTACTTTGAACAGTCCACATTTGATCCACATGTTAGCAATTACCACTGTACAGTCCAGTTCATGTTTGATCAGTCGTCTGAATACCTTGTGAGTCTCACTCCCTAATATCATCAGTGCAGTCCATATGATATAATGTAAATCCCTATTGCATGTTCAGTTCACCTGGGCACATTATGTTCAGTCCTTGTTAATTCATAAATGTTCATTTCCTATATCACTTGATATTTAGTCCCTCCTTAGCATTCATTTTATTCAGTCCATATGATGAGCAGGTATCACTTCCTAGTTAGTAGGTGTTCAGACTTTAGTTAACCCTAGTGATTCAATCCCTAATACCTCTATGTTTAGTTCAGCCCTTGGAGATAATTCAGTCATTGCCTTCATAACTATTCAGTCCCCTGCATTTAGTTTCAGCCCACACTATATCAAAATGTCCCAGTCCCCTTTGTATCAGTTGGAATTACTTTAGATGTTCAATCCACAGATATTTGTTCAGTCGTATTTTTATATTGAGTATTCAGTCAACTGCTAATTGGATCTGTCCTGCATATTACTGTGTAATACGTTTGTTTCAGATATCCAAATATTTAAATATCTTCATGGTCGTCCTTAATTTTGATGACACTAAAATTTTGCACCATCTAAAGTACCAGTTTTTTGAGAATTTATTTATCACTTAATTATTGCATACTTTAAATCAAAACAAGAGAACAAAACAAAACTAAGAAGAGATTTCTAACATATGGAATGAAACAAAGTAGAAGTAAATTAATTAAAAACATGCTCTTAATCAAATGTACAAACCTGTAATGACAAGTCATATCTCAAAAAAGCGTCAGTTTTGCAAATGTAGCTCACCCATGCCCTGCCATTAATCAAATGGCTTTTTTTTTCAAAATTCTGGGCCGGGCTACAGTTCATCCATGCCCTGATGTAGCTCCCCTCTGGGGGGGTGTAACACCCAGTTTCTAAAATGAGGGTAATTTTGAAATTTTGTATTTTAATTTATTTAATTATGATATTTAAATGATAATATAATTTTTGGTGATTTTTTTAATCATTTAAAACTATTTTAAATCATGACTTATGATTTTGGTGTTTGACTAGTGTAACCTTAGAGCCTAGCCATGTGATTAGGATGTTTGACTAGTACATTTTAGCCTAGAGGGTATTTTGGTCATTTTAGGATTTATTTGAATTTATTATGATTTATGGGAATTTGTGTGAATTTAATATTAATTAAAATATTGCTATGTGTTATGTTAGTCTTGACTAGTTGAGACCTTGTAGAACTAACCCTAGTTGGTGACTCTAGTCTAACTCTAGTTAACCTACTTTTAGTCATTAGAAATTCGTTATAAGGTAGGAAGGATTACTTAAGTGAAATTAGTTCATGACTTATGGCTTAAGTCAATGACTTATGATTTATCAATTTTAAGACTTGTGATTAAGCCATAGGCCCATGACTTAAGCCCAAAACCAAATTAAATCCACCCATGGCAGCCAACCTAGGGTTTTCCACCCCTATTTAATGCCTCCTTCATTTAGGGTTAGCCTCTCTTGGAAATAGATCTCAAGTTTAAAAAGAGATAAATCTCCAACCTTAGAAATTCCTAATTAATTTATTTTAACTCCTTTTTAGTCCTAGTCTGTTGCAATAGGATCTAATTTATGTTTATATACTGATTTTGGAGGAGCACCTCAGTTTGCATGCCATTTGGAGATTTTGAGTTGCCATTTGGAATCCTATTTTTGAAACTTTTCTTGAGTTTTGATACTCAATAGGTAAATCATCTAAACTCATAGTTTTTCCTGATTTCTTTGCATATAAGGTTAGGTTTTAGGGTTTCCTAGCTGTCCCCAAAATTTGGGCACAATTTGTGTCCATTTCGTGTCCGTATCGGACACGTATCATGATAGGTGCATAAGTGTTTGTAGAAATGCCACATAGGAATAAATTTTCGTATTTTTGAAATGTAATTACATGGATTTGTAGATCTAGGTTAGAGTAGTAATTTTTGTGAAGGTGTCCTAGTATTTTGTGTCCTTTTGTGTCCTATTTTTGTGCGTGGACACGCAGCACGGACCTGTAGGCCGTGTCCTGCATCACGGGGTCCATTTCTCTGGACACAGGACACGTCGTGTCCTAAAATTTTGTGTGAGCCTTGGGGCAACGTCTGCGACCATGCTCCCAAAATTTGGGAGCATCTCGTGGAGTGTGCGTGGCGCAATCGCCCCCGCACTTGCCGTGCGCTGTCGCACGCAGGCGGCTGTGCACGCGCACAGGTGCTGCTGACACGGGGTTCGTGTCGTGCCTATGTGTCACGTGGACACGTTTCAGGCTGACACAGACCTAGACCTACCCTAGGCGAACATAGGTGTACACCTACGTGTCGTGTCGTGTCGTGTGTCGTGTGTTATACGCGCGTGCACGCGTGCACGATGATTATTTGTGCACTGTTTGGTTCTGTGTTCATATGGTATTCTAGACACGATTCGTGTCCAAAACTTGGACCCGAATGCACTTCCCAGTACCCTTACATGTATGCCATTATTTACCAACTCATAAATTGTGTTTTTGTTGATTAATTTAGGTCGAATTCTCGATTTCTCAAATGGACTGATACTCTAGTGTATCAGTGTTTTTAACTCACTGCTTTCCTGAGTTTTAATTTTTTTTTCCTGAGTTGATGGCATCCTGTTGATTCTCTAATTGATTATTCAGTTCCCTGATATGCATTAGACTATAGGATTTGAATTAAGTTGGGTTTACAGTAGTTGTGGAATCGGTTTGAGTATGGAGCTGTCAATGGATTTGAAAACTGAAGTTTAGCCATGATTAAAACTGGATGTTGGCTCAATTGTAGTGACTGGAATGAACTCCTATTCATAACTGAGTTCATTCTCAGTTTTTACAATTTTGAATGAGTCTTAGATCTAAATGTTTACAAAGTTATGATGTCATGATTCAGGTTTTGGAAATGTTACTGATTTTCTCATCCACTGTCAAATTCGATCCACTGTCAAATTCGATTTTGAATAATTGAACTGTCATGTGAACCATGGTTAGCCACTGTTCTTTAACATTTCACTGAAATCCTCTCACACATGTCACAGTCTCCTATACACACACTTTGTATACACACACCCTGTAACACCCATATTCTGAATATGTATTTTGTCAAGCTTGCATGTATTTTAGACCTGTATTTATTTTCTCAGATTTTGGCATGTACTTGTAATTGGCTTGACTTGCAGATTTTGGTTTCTCGTAAAACGGATTTTGGCATGACTTGGTTTTATTTTGTGGAGGAGAATTGGTTTAGTTTGGTTCGGTTTAGTTTGGTTTAATATGCATGGAACACCTTAGCCTATGCTCCACCCTCAACACAACACAACCACCCTCATTAAAACCCTACCAACCTTTTCTCTCTCCTCATAACTCTTTCATTTATTTTCTCCATCTCCTTCTTCTTCCTTCCTCTACACAACACCATCACCCATAGGCAAGTGCACCTTGCCACCACATGAGAACCATATTTTATTTGTTCATTAGCTAGATTAGGCCATGATGATCAACATTAGAACTTGACATTTTGTGATTTGGAGTCTCCTTTGTTCTAGATCTAAGTTTTCTCTATTTTCGGATTTACATAGTTTTGATCTATTTTGGTTGGATTTTTGTGGGTTTTGATGCTTCCATGTGGAAGAGAATTCAATTTTACTCAAGTTAGACCTTTGAAAATCTAGTTTTGGTTTTGATTTGACCAAAATATGAAGAATGAAATTTTTGGTGTTCTTGAGCTTCCTCTCGGCCTGGAGAAGAAGACTGCAGCCTGCGCTCTTTAGCGCAGTTCTGGACTGCGCACCCCCTCTCGGCCTGCGCTCTTTAGCGCAGCGCCTACCGTGCTGCTTGTCCCTTGGCGAACTGCGCTCACCCCATGCGCCATCCATCCATGCGCACTTGGCTCATGCGCCATCTGCCCCTGCGCAGCTCACCCCTGCACAGTTGGCTCCCCGCGCACTTGACTCCTGCGCACTTGGCTCATACGCCATCTTCCCCTGCGCAGTTGGCTCCCCGCGCACTTGACTCCTGCGCACTTGGCCTATGTGCCATCTGCCCCTGCGCCCTGTGCCCCTGCGCACTTGGCACCCTGCGCAGTTGACACCCTGCGCAATCCAACCCCTGACCCCTTGCGCAAACCATTGGCTCTTGGAGTATTGGTTTTATTTTTTTTCTTAAGCTTGGCTCTTCTATAGCCCTGTATATTGATATTTTATTAGATATTTTATGTCCAACCCTTGATTTTACTTAATATGTTTGGAATGACTATTGTACATGGTATGGTATGACAAGGAACTAGCATAACACGACAGTGACCCGTAGTGGTGCACTCCTGACATGACCAACCTGACATGATAGTTGCCCGTCGTGGCGCACTCCTGACAAGTACCCTGACATGATTTATCTTTATGTTGTTGCGACGGCTAACTTGACTTGTATAACCAACTCTGACACCGTGGGTGTTCCTGCTTGCTTGCTTGTGCAATCCACTTGTCTTGTCTTGCATCATGTCTAGGACGTGACTCCCTGGTTCCCCATGGTCAGGGATTCGCACTAAACATGGATTAGGTTAATGATTAGATCTAACTATAGTTCATGGAGAATTTCCGGTCACAGGCAATCTTGTTATCTGGGCGCTCTTAATTGGACCCTCTAAGTCACCTAAGGGTATATCGTCTCCGGGGCGATGTACGCAACCATACTCTCAACCCGCGGAAGGATAACTGGATGGTCTGCAGGGCTTGGGACTGGGAATTTCTTACTTGCATCTTGTTAGTAATTAGGCTGTGATAACCCTAGTTAGTTAAAGTAGTAAGCCGTAGTAATTGCTTGGCCGCTTGTGAATGGATGATGTCTAGCCCTGTCTAAGTCTTGTCTAGTCCGTGTACCCTGGTACTCCTGAACGTGATTGTTTTACTTGCTTTAACAATAATTGGGTAGGGACAAGGAGATATTCAGGCGAAGGGTTACAACCCCGGTCCTTGTTTGGTTTACGGGTTGTAACCTGGCTCCCAGAATGGTTCCACGTCCCTAGTCGTTTATTATCCTGACGTGCTCTTGATTACTTGTACTTTTCTTTCATTTACTTATGTTCTGATATGCTGGCTTTTGTTCTTATTTCGTGGCCTCCTTTGTGACACTTGCTCTTTCTGGGGTTTGATCCAGCTGGTTTTGTGTGGCCAGATTTCGGAGCAGCACCCGAGGATCTACCGAACGTCCAGCCCGATGGTGGCGACTAGAAGGAACCCGGGCTACGAGTGGGTTTTTTATTTTGTTTCGCTCACTCTATTGTAAATTATTCTTTTGAGGCGTTTAGCCGACGAGCACCTGTTAGCTCGATGCATTTACTTACTGTCTGCCTACGGGCTGTAAACATGATTAACAAATCCTAGGGTTGATCATGTATGACTTAATTCTTGCTAGTCCTAGCATTTTGTACGACTAGCTTCATGATCAGCTGATATGTAATATTTGGGACGCCTTTTATTGTATATTTGGTGGTCAAACATCTTGTGATTATATTATTTGCTTGAGATTGAGACAGTAGGCTTGACCTTAAGAGACTGTTGGCTTGTAGTAAACCCTCATATCTAGACAGCCGTGACCATATGGCGAGATGGACTTCATTTCAATATATGTAGCTGGCTATGTTCGCCCCCGCTCAACAGTATTCTGGTTCTGGGCGTGACACCCCCCCTCCACACACTGTTTAAACTCTGAGATTTAAAACTGTCCACACCATTGCCATGCTCACTACACAACCTCATATATTACCTATCACTGTACAGGAAAAACTGAAACTGAGTTTTCCTCACTAACACACACATTGGTCACTTCTCTAACACAAACTCACATTCTCTCACACACAACTGACATCTAACACACACAAAATCCTGAACATATATCTGTTTTCCTGTTACTCCTCACACCCCTCAACACATATACACACACAAATGAATTTCCTCACACCCCTCCACACATGCCACTATTTCCTGTGATGATTTACCCACACACTTTGGTACATTAACTCTACACTATCACTTGGACTGGACTGAAAGCTGAGATTAACTGAGAATAACTAAATTGGTTTCCTTTTCTTTATATTTTTTGAAAACTGAGAATCAGAGGATTATATGTGATTTCCTCTTCTCACACTGCTGTCCATGTTGGACTGAACACTCACTCACTCTTTCACACACACACACACACTCTATGTTATCCTATCACATACAACTTTGTGAGCATACACACACATGGTTTCCCTTTAGACACACACCCATCTCATATGTTGCCCTCTCTATGTATATATGATACATATATATGTGTGTATGTATGTCTATAAGTACATGCCAATGTCTAACCTAATGAGGATATTTAGATGATATTGTAAATGTAAGGGGATTTTCTATGTGTAATAGCTAATGTGATTAGGCACATTTCCTTGGTATGTGTGGATATCTATATACTAATATGTAAATAATGATATATATTTATATATGGTTTTTGACCTATATTTCTATGTTGTATTAGCTCATAGCCTACATGGCTATGACTCTGCAATAGCTTATGGCCTAGTGTATGGCTAGTGCCTAGAGGATTGGGCCCATAGCCAATGGTTGACCAACCTCGACTTGTTTGACCCTAGTTGACCTAGTTTAGACTTGTTAGACCTAGTTTGACCATAGTTGACTTAGTTTGACTTCTAGGGTTGACCAGAGTTGACTTTGGCCTAGATTGACCTAGATTCATATAGAGTGCATAGTAGAACTTCATTTTACCATTCTGGACATGTTATGACTTGTGCTGTTCTAAATAGGAACCAGACACTACTCCTCAGATAGTATTTTTATCTCGGACACTCAGATACCAGGCGAGTACATTCTCTGATCATTTCATATCATGTTTAGAATTATTTTCCTGCTTTAATTACTTTACTTGATACTGTCACGTTGGTCACACGGATTGGTACTATATGGATCTTTTTATGAGATGTTATCCCCCTCGGGAGCATCGGATACTGCATGTTTTGTGCATTTCATGAATCATCACATATCTCTATGCTTCCTCTGATTCACGAAACGCTTGTGACACATGTACTCTCATGTTCACAGAGCCATCATGAATCACCTTCACGTATTACTCATTTTATGAGCCATGTGAAGTTTCACGAATCTTAACATAACTTGAACAGATCCTTGTGTATTGATTGGGGATGGGGGAGTAGAAATAGGCATGTGAATATTATCCAAGTAGCTATAGTCATGAATCACTCTCTTAGCTGTAGTCATGAATCTCCTATGCCATTCACATGTTTATATTTTACTCTAACTCACTAGTCACTGTTAGTTCTCTATGTATAGTAGATATTTCTATTATAGTTCTCTCTCTGTTTACATACTATATTTCTTCAGTTCATGTATCTTACTTTACTGCATGATTATATTTTCTAACCTGCTATGATCTGTTGAGATGTACTGTATTCGCTCTTGTCCTGACTGGGCCTGTTGAAAATATTATAGAGGATGAGAAGGAGGCCCTATGTACCACCTATTACGGAGCAGGCTTAGGCGACACCTGCGATCTGGTTCCTCTGGAGGACCCAACTGCAGTACAGGATGCTACTCCCATAGTCTAGGCTAGATAGCTAGGCTTTAGTTTTCTTTCAGCATTGTTATTTGACTTTCAGTTGTTCTTCTGAGATGTTGTATATATATTAGAGACTTGTATTGAGCTGGATGTTCTTGAGTTATTATCTTAGACACTTAGATTTTCTCCCTCATAATTGTATTACATTGTGCTTTTTATCTCTCTATCTACCTTTACTATTCTGTATCTGCCTTAGATGTGATTGAGACTGTTCTGTTATGTCACCTCCATTCGGAGTGTATATACTGTACATGAACCTTTATATTATTAGATGATTGACCTAGGACAGCGTTCTACCGCCGACACTGTGGCGTAGGCTGGGCGTTGTTACGTTCTCGTACCCTCACAGTAGGTGCAGGTCGTGACAGGGGGGCGATATGTATCAACTCACAATATTTCTTCCCTCTTTTGTTCAGTCTTGGATACAGATGTAGAAGCATGGAATTTCACAACCAGAAGGCCCATGCGCCAGACACTACATACGCCAGAGCTCGGACAAAATACTTCATAGCAAAAGCAACAAATATAGACATGGAAAGAGAACTTTTTATTTCACATATAAAAGTCTATTACATGTCTAGAGAAGGTTGTACAAAGGAAAACATCTACAAAGGAAAGATCCTAAGTCTACGGCCAGCAGCCACCATGCACCTCCAGTCAGGCGCAGCAGTCACCATGCGCCTCCAGTCAGGCGCAGCATCACCATGCGCCTTCAACCGGGCGCATCCCACCATGCGCCCTCAGCAAGGCGCATCCCTTCAGCAGCTCAGTTATGTGTATCCCCAGTTATGTGCATCCGTTCAGCAGCCCAGTTATGTGCCGCTCTTCCAGCCAGGCTCACCTGATAAATGCTTCGACTAATGAAGCATTTAAACCTCTGGCTGGAACCGAGGAAGAGAAGAGCACCGCAAATCTGTGGCCAGGGGAGGCTTCGAAAGAGCCTCCAAAGACCAAGGAAGACCGTAATCGAAATACGGCTAAAGGAGCAGCTTTCAATACAGCCATAGTGGGCAACACCCACTTTAAAGGAAGAAAGAGCCTAGCACCGCCATTCCGATCTACGGCCCTTCCGGAACAACGGAGACGAGGCCCGAGCATCCCTATCTTTGGATGCAACAGGCACCTTCCGTCTGCCTCGAAAGCCCTCGACTCCGTCTTTTGGATGTAACAGTCACCTTCAAGTGCATCAATGACGACATGGCGTCTCATCTTCACCCTCGGGAGCACTTCGTCAACAGAATGTACTCGAGTACCCAAGTTCATGTTGGAAGTACGTGAGAGAACGAGAAGCAAACCCTCTCTCCATGCCACTATTTATAGGTCGGGCAGATCAAACCCACGCGCCAAGTGGATGGCTCTCCGAATTCTGAGCAATGAACTTGCATTTAATGGATGAACCGGACGCCTCGAATTTAGCCAAACGGCTATTTAAAGCACTCGAGGAACGAAACAGCCGTACGCGCCCTTCGACTTCAGGCGCATCACACAGACGCGCCCTTCAGAACCAAGCGCATCACAGAGGATGTGCCCCCATACGTCCCCATACCCAGTGGAGCGCCAATCGACGCGCCCCCTCAGCTGTCCATCGAATGTCAGAAACATTAAATGCTGAACTGACAGAGTTGGCAGCACACCTTCCAAAGTCTGAAAAGTTGACAGCTTTTTCAGAAAACGAAGCGTCGGCAACGTCAGCATCATCATGACTTTACTCCGACGGCTACTGCCACGTGGCCACTCAACCACCCGCATGCGCCTCTGCAGCCATGCATCCAAATCTGCATGCGCCTCAAAAGCCATGCGCCTCAGACTCTTTACTGATCCCTAAAGACAGAAGAAAAAGTCTCCATTTGAAGCTCTGCATGTGCCTCAAAAGCCATGCGCCCAAGACTGCTCTCTGATCCCAAAAGACAGAAGGAAAGTCGCCTGTATGCGCCTCAAAAGCCATGCGCCCAGAATGGTTCGTGACTCATAAAGGTTACGAGCCAAAGTCTCCTCATGCGCCCAATCCTAGGCGCATCCTACCAGATCATTCCCCACCAAATCCGAGATCTCCGAGCCATGGGTCGATGACACATGTCCTTTGACTCAACTCATCCAAGATCTCAGCAACAGAAAGATCTTCTTCTCTGCTACGTGTCGGCTCACGACAGCAGTATGAAAAAGTTAACCCTCTCGATCAGGGCGCATCGTCCATGCGCCTCCATCAACAATCAACATGTGGCGTCCCCACGCACCGGCGCATCCTACATATGTGCGCATAAGCAGCCAACCTGCCCAGCTATAAATAGAGGGATCATTTCCTTCTTCCAGACCTACACACGGACAAGACAGAGAACATCCAACGAAGGAACATATCACCAGAGAGGCAGATACAGACACTCAACGTCTTCCTCCTCTCAGCAAGCTCCAGTACCCAGAGCAATCCAAACCTTCAGAGAATCGATAACCGTCGTCAGCTTGTCAACGGAGTCAACGTATTACCACTCGCTCCATCGGCACAAGGGACCCAGATAAACAAAAGTGTATTCCTAGGACTACGTCTAAGTCTTATATTGTAACACTATTCTGTTTGTATTGAAATTTGTAATCAAACAATTTTAATGGCAAACAAGCTGGCGACTCTGCTGGAGACCTCTTTCTCCTCCACCGAGAAAGTCGTGTCGCAAGCCGACGACGTGAAGGTGGGCTCCTCCCACAAGACGATGGTCATACGCCTCAATCAACAGGCGTACGAGGAGTTCATTTCTAAAGGAAGTGCGAGTCCTTCAAAGCGGCTGTCGAAGACGAAGAAGACCCGCCAAGTCTGGGTGCGCAAGGTCGACGCCTCGGGCACCACCACCGAAGGGGATGCGCCAATCCAACCTTCCCTTCCTGCTGACGTCCTCAGCAACCAAGATGCGCCCGCTAGTGCAGCGCATCTCTCGGGAAAACGTACGGCTAACCACGTTCCCCAGCCATCTCCCTCTCAGGCGAGGAAGATGCATTGACGGAGCAGGGGCGCAGCCAATGCCCCGCGCATCACCTCTGATGCGCCACAGAAGATCTCTGTCTTTGACAGACTCACTCGCTGTAGTGGCGAGGAGAATTTGGATTCTGAGTACTACGCACCCCAACGGCCTGGTACGAAGAAGTCTAAGGCAGCACGGACCATGCGTCCCAAACGTGCTATGCCAGCAACAAGCCAGAAGCATGCGCTCACAATCATGCACGCTGCTGATGGTAAGTTGTACAAGGTCGACTCGAGTGCTGCGGCGCCGAGAACGAGCCGACCTTCAATGCCCTTGTCTCACTTGGGCGCATCTACTGCGTGCACAACCAAGTCGAGCAAGGCAAATCCAGTGGTCTTGAACTCCCGTGCCTCCCCCAGTGGTGCGTTTGAGGTCCGTTCAAGTCACTTCAAATGTTGTGGTTCCCCCACTACTGATCGGGATGCCTGTTTGGTATTAGATCAGGGGGCGCAACACTCACCTGACCACCCCGGCGTTTGGCCTTGCCATGCGCCTGAAGGGGGTGTGAAGGTAGCACTCTCCTCCAATGACCTGCGTAACATGATCACTCATAAGCACCGGTCAGGAGAGTCGACCAACAAGCATGATGCGCCTCTTACGGGGCATACTTGTGCGGTGGTCACCATTAACTGCTGTTGCAAGGCGGCAGTACCACCAAGGCAGTCAGTCTTTCAGCGACTGCAATCATCGACACCCCTCCGACATCGCCTTGGGATGAAGGTGTCAACAGAAGAGGTGCCAAGGGTTGCTTCATGCAACGTGATCTCCAACTCATCGTCAGTCCGAAAGACGACCGGCAATTCCTCGTCCTCATCCAAAAGCCAACCGAGGAAAACCAAGACAGTTGTCTCGTCCTCCGGAGTGTTCGAAGGCACTCGGTCGAGGAGGAAGTTCTTGGAGGGAGCTGGGGGTAGTCAGACCCTTATTTTCGAAGACGAAGATATCCAAAGCACAGCTGCGATGGATCTTCATCCTCGAGGCGAAGTCAGCCTCCCAGAAGCCCCTCAAAACGAGGATGTCCCCCAGAACACAGCTGGGAGTAGTTCCGGAGACGAAGAGGCCCTTCAAGACGGAGATGAGGGTAATCAGACCCTTGCAGATGCGCCCGTCGAGAATGACCTCCAGAACGTAGCTGGGGGTGGCCAAGATGAAACTCCAGGAGAGGCGACTCCCCTACATGAGAGTGAGGCCGAGAGCGAAGCCTCAACCAATCCATCCACTCCCGGCCGTGTCATGACAGTATACATGGATGGGGATGATTCCGAGTCCGATGCGCCGCCGCAGGACATCGTCCAACGCATAGACACATTAGAGGGAGGACTCAAAACCCTCTCTGCTTCCATGCAAACACTGACTCAGACGGTGGTTGAAATATGATCGGCCTTAACCCGAATACCTTCGACCGGTCCCGACCCAGGGGCCAATGGGGAGTCGAGTGTGCCCCTTCAACGGGTACCCTCAGACACAGACCGCCGAGAAGTACCCCGGACGTCTGAGCCCTCAAACGCTCAACTCCAGGTGGTACCACCTTCCCTGACTCCTAACTCCACGGAGGATGTGGTCGAAATGATCAAGGACCTGCGGGAGCGCTTTGAGTCCAAGAACAGGCAAGAGGAGCGCCAGAAGATGGGCATCCCCCAACCCTATCCCCTCGAGTGGAACAAGGTGGTTTATCCTCCAAAGTATAAACCACAAACACTGACGCCATACGACGGAAAGGACTCTCCGCGTCGCTACCTGACGTACTTCCAGTCCCAAACGGGATATCTCCCGAAGGAGGACGCGCTCCTCACTAGCATATTTGTCGGAGCATTGAAGGGAGTGGCGTATGACTGGTACTGCAGCCTCCCCGACAATTCCATATCATCCTTCGACGATTTGACATGCCTCTTCTTCGACCGCTTCTACGACGGCGGGAAGGACATGACGATGGCGTCCCTCATAGAGATACGCCAGAAGGAGAAGGAAACGGTTCGGGTGTTCATCGAACGCTTCCGACTGGCCTGCTTTAGACTGCCTCCAGGCATGCCGGAACATGCGCTCCTCTCCTCTTGCAGCATGAACATGCTGCCTGCAGTCAAACTCTGGCTCAACTCTACTCCTCCTCCCGACTGGAGCTCCCTGATCATCGAAGCAGAAGCCGCAGAAAAGAAGGCGGCCAATGCACGTCTTCTGGAGGTCAGCTTCCCTGCCTTTGATGACAAGGGGAAAAGGTCTACAGCCAACAACCCCGGACGTGAGACAAAGGGGAAGCAGGCATTGACTGTTAATGCCTCAAAAGGTGCATCTGCGCCTACTCAGAAGCCTCCACTTGCACCAAGGCCCAAGGAGGTTTATTCGTTCAATGACGAAGACACCTTGCAACTTTTTGAAATACGGAAGCAGGGTGACAAGATCAAGCTACCGGACCCAAAGCGGCCAGATGAAGTTTAGAAAGTGGACAACCCGAGATACTGTCACTACCATCGGTTTGTCGGACACCCGACCAAGGACTGTTATGTCCTCAAAAATTACATCCAGCGCATGATCAATGTGGATGTAATCTCCGTCGACTACGAAGAGAAGACGGTGTCAGCCAATGTGGTGTCACTCCAGTTCGACACCTTGCCGCCAACTACCACACAAGATGGCGTCGTCCCCATTCCTAAGGCGACAATGGAGGTGGTTAACTTACCACCTACCCGTGACAATGTGAGTGGACTCATCCCACTCACCACATCTCGAGGAGAGGTCCTATGGGTCCACCCCGACCTCGTCTCCGAGGTGACTCAACCGGAGGTACGTCCTACCTCCAAATCCAAAGGCAGGAAGATCAAGTCTTGCCGCATGGTCTCTTCTTCAACAGAAGAGGCACTCCCTGTGCAGACGCATGCACAACAGAACGCCCAACCCAGCGAAGCGGCCGCCAAGGTGGTGCCTCCTTGCACCGTCCCTACTGTCCAGGAAGAGGGCCCGTCTAAGTCCTCAGCAGCCAATAAGTAGAAGCAGGTGGAGGCTCGTTTCGACAGAACTCTACGAAAGGAGAATGCTTCGGGGCTAGCCAAGCCCCACAACTTCGACATACTGGCACAACTGGCCAGTACTCCTGCCCGCCTATCTTTGTTCGAGCTCCTGCGTCTTTCCAAAGACTCCCACGAAGCTCTCTGTGAAGCTCTAAAGGATGCCGAATCCTTTCTCAGTCAGGTCAAGCAGCCTGAAGACCTCCCAACTACTTGTGCGCACTGTCATTGTGCGGATGAAGTTATCCCAAACATAACTTTCACCCAACAAGACATGCTGCTCAAGCACCACCAACATAACCGGCCGCTGTATTATACAGGGTATATCGGTTCAGTCAAGGTGAACCAGATTCAGATCGATCTGGGGTCTTCTCTCACATCATTTCGAAGGCGCTATTATCAACACTGGGGATCCCAATGTATCGGCTGGTGCCCTCCAACACAACCATCAGTGGCTTCAATGCTAGCAAAAGCGAGCCACTGGGTAAAATTCGACTGAAGTGTCACATCGGTAACCTCAAAACTGAGGTGACCTGCTATGTTATGGATGCCGAGGTCAACTACAACATCCTGCTCGGTCGACCATGGCTACATGAGTACATGGTGGTGCCATCCACGCTCCACCAATGCATGAAATATGTATCTACCAACGGCGTCATCAGGACGGAGTTCGCAGACATCGATCCTTTCAAAGGGATTGAAGCCTACTTCACCGATTCCGACTTATACAAGTCACTTGACGAGGAGGAAGCCGTTGATGCTGATGACGAGGCAGAGACGGCAGCTGAGCCAGATATGGAGCCTGAGATGACTCCCAATGCCCCTTTGAAGATCCAACTCAAGGGCAAACCGCCCCAAAAGGTGCCTCCAATGAGCATCAAGCTACCAGGAAAAGCACCAACTCCTGAAGCTCCCCTGAAGATACGCCTCAAGGGAAATCCGCCTCAAACATCGGCTCCCCTGGTGGCAAAATTACGTGGGAAGGCACCGATCACTGGAGGCGCAGTTGAAGCACCACTGAAGGTGCATCTTAAGGGCAAGCCGCCGCAGTCATCCAAGATGCCAGGGAGGGCTCAAATAACCCTCTCGGACCCCAAAATCAAAGCTGTGGTGGACTCTCCTGATCCAACCCCAGTGCTTACAGATGAGGAGCTTGGCGAATATATCTCTGCTGATGTAGATGCACCCTCCTCAGACAATGTAATCCCACGGGGTAAAATCTCGTATTTTATCAATAATAGAGTGTCTTTTAATTATTCTTGTCTTCCACATTGGAATGCCATGTATACATTAGATAACGCTCTACGGTCGTTGCAAACACAAATAACGACCGTCCATCATGTAAATCGAGTAGTCCCATCTCAAGGAGTCTATTACATAGTCCCTCCACGAAGTCGAGACAAAGAATCCATCATCTTCGACAAGGTCGAGCGTCATCAGGACCTCCCGCCACTCGAGCCAGAACCAGATGCCGGTAGAATGCAACTCTATCGGTACACAGATAAGGCAAAGTACCTCATCCAAAAGATGGGCTACGACCTGAAAAGCAACAAAGGCCTAAACTACGGCAAGGGTCGACGTCTCCCTCTCTGGCTTCCAACACCTAAAGAAAAGCCGCAGGACTACTACAACAAAACTCGACGGGGGGTAGGCTATGTCACGCCGCCGTCAATGCCAGAGAGTTCGGACGCAGAAGAAGTTGAACCTTCTCACTCGTCTGAAGCATCAACATAGGATTCCGACACCAGTATCGGATCTGTCTTCAGGAAAGTGCTGTCAGCTAATATGACATCAGCACAACCTCTAAAAGGTGAAGGCGAAGACCAAGAGCCGGAACCCTTCGAAGAAGAACCCTGGGCTCAATGCCTAGGAGAACAATGGGAGTCTCGTTTCGAGTTACGTGAACCTCCCACCGAAGACGAAGTCGAGCAGATCGACCTTGGGGACGGGTCTTCTTCCAAACCCATCTTCATCAGCAAAAGCCTAGAAGGAGAAGACCGAGAGTCTTTCATCCAACTGGCTAAGGAGTATATCGACATCTTCGCCTGGAGCTACGAAGATATGCCGGGACTTGATCCCCAGATTGCGACGCATAGGTTGAACATCTTGCCTGATGCCAAGCCTATCAAGCAACAATAGCGGCACTTCCGTCTGGACATCATGAACGCCATCGATCAGGAGGTAGACAAACTCTTGACTAGCGGCTTCATCCGTGAAGAGCAACACCCAGATTGGGTAGCCAACGTCGTACCTGCCACCAAAAAGAATGGGAAGATACGAGTCTGTATCGACTTCAGGGATCTCAACTCGGCTTGCCCGAAGGACGAATTCTCGCTTTCAATCACTGACGTGATGATCGACAACACGTGTAGCTTCGAATGATGCAAAATATACGTCATTCAGGACTCCTAAGGGCATTTTCTGCTACACAGTGATGCCCTTCGGCTTGAAGAACGTTGGTGCGACATACCAACGAGCAATGAGCACCATCTTCCGTCAACATCTTCGTAAGACAGTCGAATGCTATGTTGACGATATCGCAGTCAAGAGCCGCCTTAAAGGAGATCACCTACAGGACCTGAAGACAGTCTTCGATCTCATGCGAGCACATCAACTCAAGATGAACCCCGCTAAATCCTTCCTGGGGGTTTCTAGCGGAAAATTCTTGGGCTTTGTCATCACGGCGAAAGACATTCATGTTGATCCCGAGAAGACCAAAGCCATCCTCAACATGGACCCTCCGAAGAATCTTCGAGAACTTCGGGGCTTACAGGGACGTCTGGCATACATCCGGAGGTTCATAGCAAACCTTTCCGATAAATGTCACCACTTTACTCAGCTCATGAAGAAGGGAGTCTCTTACGTCTGGACAGAGGAGTGCCAAAAGGTTTTCGACGACATCAAGGCTTACTTGACAAGCCCGCCAGTCCTGGTAGCACCTGTCGTCGGTAAACCATTTCTCCTCTACGTCCGTGCCATGGATCATTCCATGGGCGCTCTGCTGGCTCAAAACAGCGATACAGGCTACGAGCAAGCGATCTACTACCTCAGTCGAACGCTCATCGGGGCTGAACACCGGTACAACCCCGTTGAAAAGGAGTGCTTGGCTTTGGTGTTTGCCATCCAGAAGACTCGCCATTATGTCTCGGGCCAGACAATTCATGTCATCTCCCGAGTCAATTCACTCAGAGTCCTCATGACGAAGCCAGGGTCATTAAACTCCCGGCTAGCTACATGTGCGATCCTGCTAACACCATACAACATGGTGTTTGTGCCACAAAAAGCTGTTAAGGGTCAGGCCCTGGCCGACTTTTTAGCTGCACACCCCATCCCAGAGTCCTCAAGACTCTATGAAGACATCCCGGATGAGGTTCAAGAATCAAACGTCACTGAAGGAAGCTCCGTTTGGCGGATGTTTTTTGATGGCGCTTCAAGAACAGGCCCCAAAGGCCAGTTCGTCGCAGGAGTGGGGATAGTCTTAGTCTCCCCCGATCAGCTGATCATCCAGCGTGCTTACTCTCTTTCGAAGTTGTGCTCCAACAATGTTGCCGAGTACAACGCGCTCATTATGGGACTCCAGCTAGCACAACAGCTGGGGGTGGATCATCTGGAAGCCTACGGCGACTCGAAACTCGTCGTAAACCAGATCCGAGGGCAATACGAGGTTCGCCATGAAGATCTGATCCCTTACCATGAAGTCGCATTGAACATCATTTCAACCTTCACCAGGTTCTTCATCGAGCACGTACCTCGTCTGTAAAACCTAGAGGCTGATGCTCTGGCTGGCCTCGCGGCCTCATTAGCAGCATTCCTTGGGACTCAACATTACGTTACGGTAGTTGGCCGAGACTTGGTTTGTCCTAGAAATAACCTATGCTTACGAGTGGACCATGCCATGTCGACAAGTACTGGTGTTAATGTCCGAGACTGGAGGTTCCCGTTCATCGACTTTGCCGTCTACAGAATTCTCCCAAAGGACCCGAAGGAAGCCGTCTCAGTCAGGAGACGTTCTCTTCGATTCTATTATGATACAGCCACTAAAATGCTGTACCGACGCTCCTATGATGGGCTTCTCCTTCGATGCCTGTCCAACGAAGAGGAGACCGAAGCTCTTCGAGAAGCTCATGACGGAACTTGCGGAGCTCATCAACCTGGTCCTATGTTGCAGGATCGACTGCGATGCATGGGCTACTATTGGCCAACCATGGCCGCTGATGCTGGCGACTATGCTAAGAAGTACCATGCGTGCCAACTTCACGCAGACTTTATTCATACTCCGTCAGAACCACTACATCCTACAGTCGCCTCCTGGCCCTTCGAAGCCTGGGGCATGGACATTGTAGGACCGATCACCCCTCCTTCATCAAGGGGGCACCGCTTCATCCTGGCCATTACCGATTACTTCTCCAAGTGGGCAGAAGCAGTCCCATTGGCGGAAGTAAAGAGCTCCAGGGTGGTCAGCTTTATCAAACACCATGTCATTTACCGTTTCGAAGTACCCAGGCTGATCATCCATAATAATGGTCCTCAGTTCATCAGCCATATTTTTAGCAGATTCTGTGACAAGAGTCGCATTCAGAACGTGGCCTCAACCGCCTACATTCTGGCAACAAACGAATTGGCCGAGGCGTTCAACAAAACTATCGTTAGGCTGCTCAAAAAAGTCGTGTCATTCAACAAACACGACTGGGACGAAAAGCCTGGCAAATGTCTTTGGGCCTACCGCACAACGGTATGAAACCCAATAGGCAACACACCATTCTCCCTGGTCTACGGGAGTGAAGCGCTACTGCCTCTCGAGATCCAGATACCCTCACTCTACGTAGCAATCACAAACAAACTCACAGAAGAGGACAATCAACGTCATCGTCTGCGGGAGCTGGAGGCACTTGACGAAAAGCGTCTCCTAGCTCAACAACGTATCGAACTCTACCAAGCCCGTATATCACAGGCTTTCAACAAGAAGGTCAAACAGAGAACTTTTCAAGTTGGCGACCTGGTTCTGGCAGTCAGGAGGCCGATGGTGTTAACTTACAAGACACCAGGAAAGTTCGAGCCCAAGTGGGAAGGATCTTTCATCATTGAGACGGTATACTCAAATGGTGCTTACCGCCTCGCCAAACCCAATGGGGACTTGTTCATGATGCCCATCAACAGCAAGTTCTTGAAGAAGTACTACTCTTGACATCTTTCAGATATGTGCTTCCATAAGGGGATCTATGGACCCAATCATCAGGATTCACAGACAATTTCCTTCCAACAAAACCATACGCTTCCGGAACCCAGCTGTTCCGTAGCATCCTCCAGTAGAAAGACAACCACGTCCACATCACCTCTGAGTTGTCTCTCTACACCCTACAAAGCAAAATCTTATACTTCATAAGCCTACGCTATCCTTCATGTTTACTACGTCCATATTACCTCTGAGTAAACATCTCGTACAAACAACCCTTGCGTTGTCATACATTGATCGCAGAACTTCCACGTCCACATCACCTCTGAGTTGTTCAGCGTATCCCCCAGGATCATTCCTACCACGTCCATAATACCTCTGAGTAGGAAGATTCTATCATTTGAACCCCAATGATTGCCACGTCCATATTACCTCTGAGCAAACATGTTGGTTCCTTCAAACTTATTATCTGTACCTAAAAGCCAAGGTGCGCAAAAGATAATAGGTCCACACAAATCATCAAGTTCATGATAACAAAAATGAACACATCACAAAAAAGTTAAGTACTTCTTTATTTTCTAAAAAAGAGAGAGTACAGAACTACACTATCCCCCAGCAAGAGTTGCAAAAACATAAAAAGGAGACGCTACAGTCCCTAAACATCTCCAGGGTTAGCTGAGAGCTCTCTAACTCGACGTCTCAAGTCGGTTGCATGAGTCTCCACAGTCGCCAGGACTCGACGCTCAGCTTCTTGACGCATCAATTCAACAGCCTCAACGGAAGTATCATTCTCACGCTTCTCATCAAGCTGTTGTCGCTGCCGAGCCAGGGCAAGAGCCTGGTGAGTGAAGGTTGCTTCCTCCTTCTTGAATGCTACGTGTTCAGCCTGGACACGTTCGACATCTAACTGGAGTCGGGCCCGTTGGTCCTCAAGGCGGCGCATCTGGGCATTGATCTCCGCGATATTAGCGTCCAACGCAGCTCGTATTTCCATTGTCTCCTTCATGGACTGAGACAACTGCCCTACCGCAGCCTCAGTCTCAGCCACCTCGCGCTTCCAGATGCTCACAGTGGCCTGGTAGGAAGACTCAATCTCGGCGATCAACTTCCCCTTCTCCGCATCTATCAAGACGGAAAGGTCATTTCGCTGGATGTGCTGAAGTTCCGTGAGCCGCTGGTCCAGCTCGATCACCGAAGCCTCCAGGATCTCGGCCATATGGTCGTGGCCTTGGTGAACGTGGATCAGCTCGATATAAGGCATTGCCAGAGTTCTTGTCGTCGCAAAGCTCCTATTAGCATCCATCACTGCAGATATACCCCTCCGTAGCATTTTATAGACCCCCTCGATGATGAATTTCACATATTCATCTGCGTCCGCCAGCACCTGCGGCGTCATAGCAGGAGTTGGAGGAGCTACTGTAGTTAGCAGACCGGAAGAAGATCCGCCAACCTCAACCTGCGAGACTGGAACCTCGGTATCAACAGGCTCTTCATCAACATGGGCCAGACTGCTAGCCCGAGGAGCCGAAGGAACAGAGGAAGCCGGCACAGGCGTTGAGATAGTACCCCAAGTAGGAGGAGCAACAGAGGGTTCCACACCCTTACCCTTCTCAAGTTCGGAGGAACCACCAACGTCAACGGCCGCCTCTTCTGCCCCCAACATCCTATCAGCGGCCAGTATCTCCCCTGGCAGAACAGGGAGATCAACACTCATCTCCTGGCCCGCCCCGGGAGACAGGACTGGCAGATGAGTCTCATCCTTCCCAAGTCCCTCTGTAGGGACAGGATCTGTCGCTACCGCCTGATCGGTAGCCACCTCAACTTCCACGGGTGAGGCTGGGGTAGGACTCGGCAATGATACAGCCGACCTCCCCTCATCATGACAAGGAGGGGAATCAACCCTCTCCTCTGTTCCAACCATATCTGTTGCCCCTGCAACAGACTCTTGCAACGCTGGAGGGACGTCATCGGAAGGCGACGAACTCCAATCCACTTCATCATCAGGATGCCTCGAGTCCGCAGGACCCTCAACGTCCAAGGCCTCTGCGGCAGATGGTTCCTTCCCGAAAGTTGTTGCAACCTCCGCAATTCTTTCAACAAAGTCAGGAGATACTAAAATCTCCGCAGGAACATCTTCGGGACTCTCCTCCACGGAAGACATTATCATCGATGGAATGCGCTCATCAGAAGAGCTTGCCACCTCCTTCGGTTTACTAACACCCGGTTTTAAAACACGGGTCTTTTTTTTCGATCCCTATAAGAAGAAAAGCATAAGTCACCAAAATGACAAGATGAACCAGAATTACGGAGGACGCCTTACCTCAGCAGGAACTGATCCCGCTGGCGTTTCAAGTGGCACTCTGTTGCCTTTGGAGTCGACATCTTTCTAGGCCTTTTTGGTACAGAAGAACCAGCTTCTGTGTCGTCCCGCCTCTTCCCAACAGACGGATCTCTCACTGGTGCTGCAGCAGCAGCCCGATATCCCGCCAATTCTAGTGGACGATATGATCAGGCTGCCATCAACATATTCGCCGTAGCCTCCAGCTGAGTTCCAATGATGAAACTAGTCTCCCTGTCATAACCAGGAGATGCAGTATTCATAGTACGATACAGCTTGGCGGACGAATACAGGATCTGTGGCCGAGGGTTGTAAACGGGCACCGTAAACAGAACACCAATACACCCGGCATTGTAATATTGCCAGCCCCGAGCTCCGTCCAGCAAACTACCGATGAACCCCAGACTGCTACTGGGATTCCGTAGCATCAGCTGAGTATAGCCAAACTGGCGAACGAACCGGCTGGGCAGATATGGCTCCAGATAACATCTATTTTGGTTGCGGTAGACCAGGTGAGAAGGCCGAATTCTTTGCAACCAACGAAAACCCCATTTCGACAAAGTAATCGCATCTTCGCCCGAGTCAACTAAATCTTGATCGGCCTCGAAATCTTTGAAGATGGGGCCAACCTTGACAATCTCCCACCCCTGAAGGTAGGACAAAACCCTTCTGCAAACGGGAACGCCAGTGTATAACCACTTCCTCTTGTAGAAGCGGCGGATGAAGACATCTCCTTCAACATGATCCTCCTCCGGACCGGGACTCATCACGTTCGGATGATGCAAAATCAGCCATCCCATAAGATAATGGAAGGACAGCTCGGCCCGGGAAAAGTTGTCGTTATTTCCTTTCCCGTGGATCACATCGTCAGTAAAGGACCTCAAACCCCGCAATAGGTTACACACCATCGCTGGAAGGAGAGCTAAAGGTCGTCCAAAGGCCAACTTCACGGCAGGTAAAATGAGGTTCCGATGTACCCTCTCTACGGCACCAGATCCGCCCGCAAACACACAATCTCAGAGCCATATCGTCAAGTATGCTGTCAGCACCGCTTTAGACGACATCCGGTGTGCACAGTGCCAGAAGCAGCTATACGCGTTCTCACCATCCTCATTGGAACGAGGAGTCCTCTCGTCCAGCCGGCTTATCTCAGAAGTCACTTTTGCAGGTTTCAGCCCTTGTGGAGTCGTAAACCGGATCCTCGAGGGATCCATCAAATCCTGCTTGAAAACATAATTCCTCCAAGCAGTCACATGAGGCTGAGTCTTGACTTTGTCCTTTCGATGCATCAAATAATGATGGCTCGCCACTTCCTTGAAGACGGCCATCATCTCCGAGTTCTTATTTTCCAGAACCTGGATCTCTTCATTTGATGGAAAATATTCCTCGTACGGCTCTGAGCCCCAGGGAAGCTTGGACACTTCATACATCTCGTGGAGAGCCAACCCCAACTCCTCCACGGGAGTGTAGAAGGTACCAGTCTAGGTATTGAACAACTCCAAGAGTACAAGGAACATAGGCTTATTGAGATCCACGCCACCCTGCGTGGCACGGATGGCGGCTGTCAGCCCAATCTCCTTAAGCTCAGCCTTGAACTTCGAAAGCACCCAAGTGGTCAACTCGTCCCACCTCGAGATATGATGACACCAACCTTCGACCCTAAAGCTACCTTTCGGGTACACGACCTTCGATGTCAGCATCCGGCTCGCGAAGGTTGAAGCATTGAAGGCAAAAGTGTCAGTTGGGACCTCACTGTAGAGGCTCCCGGGACGCAAAGTTCGGCAACTGAACGAGGGACCGGTTCGTGAAGCAGATAGGGTATTCCTTTGATTCGAGGTAGCATCAATCGAAAGAGCACCTCCTAGGGCCCCTTCCTGAGAAAGAGTAAGATTCCAGGACATCCTTCTCTTCGAAGCTAGACGATAGAAGGCTGTCAGCGGCAACTGGCGGTCGAGTTGTCGCATGTACAGCACCATGTCTTTTGCTGAAAAGAACCAGTCTTCTTTGACCTTCAGTATCTTCGCTTCCGTGGAGATCAGGCGGTCACCAAACAAAAAGGCGGGTCTCAAGAAGGTCACATCTTCGGATTCAGCAGATTTCAGTTTTTCGCTCTCCATCATACTCTGGAGAAAAGTCGGCAACTGGTTCTGGATCTGCAGTACCCTTTCAGGAGGTTGATCCTGTAAGATAACACCCTTGGTAGGATTGACAATAGCCTTGTCAAAATCAGCTTCCATTTGACAAAGAGAAGCATCCAGAAGGACCTCATTCAGTAGCGGAATCGTCATCGATACTGGCACAACAAAAATCAAAGGTCAGACAAAAAGACAAAGTGTGTCAAAGCAACCTGGCACATCATCAGGGTGTAAACCTATGCGCCTCAGTAAAAGTCTTCGGCACATTATCAGGGCATAAACTCATGCGCATCAGCAAAGGCTTCGGCGCATTTAGGGTGTGAACCCATGCGCGTCCACAGTTAAACCTCGGTGCATGATAAAGGCCTAAACCTATGCACGTTGGCGGGGTGAAATCTCGGCGAGGACAGTGGTCCATGTGCGTCGGCAGAAAAAAGTTGTCAACTCAGTCGCATGATCCAAAGACCGCTTGAACAAAGAAAGTAGTAGAAAAGATGACACCCACCCGTCACAGCAGGGCGAACGTCGGCCGGAGTCACAATGGTGATAGGGGCATCCCCCTCGGCATACTCCACCGGCTCCTTTCCCTTGCCGGCACCGCCGTGAGGTGTCTTGGAAGCCATTCTCTCAAAAAAAAATTTTTAGGGTTTTTGAAGAAGAACTTTAAAGAAAGCAAAAGCAAGGAGAAGAAGAACTCTCTCTCTCCATCTCTTGCCTATTTATAGGGCTTGTTCGCATGCGTGACCCGATGATGTGTGATCTCAGCCGTCGCCTCGGGTTCTGTGAAAAGATAACAGCAAATAAAACCAAAAGATCATCATTGATCTTTTCGGTTACCGAGGCATCATCATATGCATTAACTGAGAGGAGCATGCGCCCCAACAGTCATGTGCCCTGACCTCCATGCTTCTTATTCAAAGTATTCCAAAAATTATCCAAAAGTTTTGAAAACTTTGAAGGGGGTCTTATAGAAGCATGGAATTTCAAAACCAGAAGGCCCATGCGCCAGACACTACATACGCCAGATCTCGGACAAAATACTTCACAGCAAAAGCAACAAATATAGACATGGAAAGAGAACTTTTTATTTCACATATAAAAGTCTATTACATGTCTAGAGAAGGCTGTACAAAGGAAAACTTCTACAAAGAAAGATCCTAAGTCTACGGCCAGCAGCCACCATGCGCCTCCAGTCAGGTGCAGCAGTCACCATGCGCCTCCAGTCAGGCGCAGCATCACCATGCGCCTTCAACCGGGCGCATCCCACCATGCGCCATCAGCAAGACACATCCCTTCAGCAGCTTAGTTATGTGCATCCCCAGTTATGTGCATCCCTTCAGCAGCCCAGTTATGTGCCGCTCTTCCAGCCAGGATTACCTGATAAATGCTTCGACTAATGAAGCATTTAACCCTCTGGCTAGAACCGAAGAAGAGAAGAGCACCACAAATCTTTGGCCAGGGGAGGCTTCGAAAGAGCCTCCAAAGACCAAGGAAGACCATAATCGAAATATGGCTAAAGGAGCAGCTTTCAACACAGCCAGAGTGGGCAACACCCACTTTAAAGGAAGAAAGAGCCTAGAACCCCCATTCCGATCTACGGCCCTTCCGGAACAACGGAGATGAGGCCCGAGCATCCCTATCTTTGGATGCAACAGGCACCTTCCGCCTGCCTCGGAAGCCCTCAACTCTGTCTTTTGGATGTAACAGTCACCTTCAAGTGCATCAATGACGACATGGCGTCTCATCTTCACCCTCGGGAGCACTTCGTCAACAGAATGCACTCGAGTACCCAAGTTCATGTTGGAAGTACGTGAGAGAACGAGAAGCAAACCTTCTCTCCATGCCACTATTTATAGGTCGGGAAGATCAAACCCACACGCCAAGTGGATGGCTCTCCGAATTCTGAGCAATAAACTTGTATTTAATGGATGAACCGGACGCCTCGAATTCAGCCAAACGGCTATTTAAAGTACTCGAGGAACAAAACAGCCGCACGCGCCCTTCGACTTCAGGCGCATCACACAGACGTGCCCTTCAGAACCAAGCGCATCACAGAGGATGCGCCTCCATGCGTCCCCATACCCAGTGGAACGCCAATCGATGTGCCCTCTCAGCTGTCCATCGAATGTCAGAAATATTAAATGTTGAACTGACAGAGTTGGAAGCACACCTCCCAAAGTCTGAACAGTTGACAGCTTTTTCAGAAAATGAAGCGTCGGCAACGTCAGCATCATCATGACTTTACTCCGACGGCTACTGCCACGTGGCCACTCAACCACCCGCATGCGTCTCTGCAGCCATGCGTCCAAATCTGCATGTGCCTCAAAAGCCATGCGCCTTAGACTCATCACTGATCCCTAAAGATAGAAGAAAAAGTCTCTATTTGAAGCTCTGCATGCGCCTCAAAAGCCACGTGCCCCAGACTGCTCTCTGATCCCAAAAGACAGAAGGAAAGTCGCCTGTATGCGCCTCAAAAGCCATGCGCCCAGAATGGTTCGTGACTCATAAAGGTTACGAGCCAAAGTCTCCTCATGCGCCCATTCCTAGGCGCATCCTACTAGATCATTCCCTACCAAATCCGAGATCTCCGAGCCATGGGTCGATGACACATGTCCTTTGACTCAACTCATCCAAGATCTCAGCAACAGAAAGATCTTCTTCTCTGCTACGTGCCGGCTCACGACAGCAGTATGAAGAAGTCAACCCCCTCGATCAGGGCGCATCGTCCATGCGTCTCCATCAACAATCAACACGTGGCATCCCCATGCACCGGCGCATCCTACATATATGCGCATGAGCAGCCAACCTGTCCAGCTATAAATAGAGGGATCATTTCCTTCTTCCAGACCTACACACGGACAAGACAGAGAACATCCAATGAAGGAACATATCACCAGAAAGGCAGATACAGACACTCAACGTCTTCTTCCTCTCAGCAAGCTCCAGCACCCAGAGCAATCCAAACCTTCAAAGAATCGATAACCGTCGTCAGTTCATCAACGGAGTCAACGCATTACCACTCGCTTCATAGGCACAAGGGACCCAGATAAACAAAAGTATACTCCTAGGACTACGTCTAAGTCCTATATTGTAACACTGTTCTGTTTGTATTGAAATTTGTAATCAAATAATTTTAGTGGCAAACAACAGGTTCGACCAATACCTGAACATTAACATCACTTTTTCCCTACATGTTGCCCTGCCCGCTTCACTAGCTACAGTCTATATTCATTCACAGTATATATATCAATTGTACTTTAGGAGTATCATATCTTGCATATCCTGCACATGATTGCATTCACTGCACATGTTATCATTACCTTCATTTATCCCTGCATATTACATTGCCTGCAATACATTCACTGTATTCACTATCATTAGCCACTGCGTTTTTCGATTCATTGCATTTCGTTATGCTTTGATCGTATAACCGAATTACCGATTATCCAACATCGAACCCTCGAGTTATACGATCACGCCCTCTAAGTTTTTGCGTGTTTCATTCTTACTCAAATGTGTCTCGCCATAACATAACCAACTATCTCTTAGGTACTATTTACCCACATCAACCAACTCTTTACCGAAGTCACACATCGTACGATCCTACTATAATTCGTATTATAAAACTTTCTACCGAGGGCGAAAGTCGTGCAATTCGATTTCGACTCGCGTATTCTATCATTTTTGTCGAGATCGCAAGTCATGAGATTCAATTTTTAATTTGTATCGCCTAATATTTTCATCGAGATTGCAAGTCGTGCGACTCGTTTATAAGTTCAAGTTTTCCTTTCCCGTCGATCGGATTATTATTTCAAGGCATAATCGTTCCGCTCGATCGCTTGACCGACTTATAAATTTGTTTCTGACGTATCATTCATTGATACGAGTACTCGCCCTATCATTCCAACCAATTATCGAAGAAAACTTGCATCAACATACCGTCATACAAATTTCCAATCAAGTCTTGGTACTCTTCCGTCCGTTGCGGACAAACCTTTCGCAATTCTCGCAACGTGTCAATGCAATTCATCGCACAAGTTTTATATCATATACCACTCAGAATCGAGTCATTCATCGCATACGTGGTGTGGCATATACCACTCAGAAATCAAGTCATTTCCCTCGTATCATACTCGGTATGAACCAACAATCTCTTTCGACTCATGATTTTCACAGTGATCGTGCTTGATCACAACCGTAACTTTGATAATTCAAAATTCGACACAATTCGGCTAATGTGTACATTTGCCAATACAGGTTCAAGTTCGGTGCGCTGTCGAACGAATCGTTTCTATCGATTTATGACTTTTGTTTCCTTCCGTTGCATCTCGTACAACGATTCATTTTCGATATCCATTGTACTTCGTGCAATAATTTATTCTCGACATTCAAAGTCAATGCTTAAATCCATTCAACACATTCGATATTTACTTATCACTTTCATTGCAACGCACACTCACAATCAACTCGTTGTACTTCCTGCAACGCATTATTTAAGTTTCTGCATTGGTGCAACCAATATTCACAACCCATTGCACTTCATGCATCGTTTTATTTCTCATTCAACATGTTACATTGCAACGACAATATCTCAAATTGCATTTCACAATTTGTTGCACTTGCATCAACTAACATTTCACGGCTCGTTGTATTCAATGCAACGAAACGTTTCATGACTTTCTCCGCAACATCATGTAAATTCGAAGTACTTACGACAATGTTATCCGACTTTGTATTAGACTTATTGTATGGAACATCCAGTACGGCATCGAGTAGAGTCAAGAGTGATTCGATTGGTGGTGGACAACTCTTTGGAATTGAAACAAAGCAAACGCCCAGAGGAAATTGAGCCTAGAGCTCTGATACCAATCTGTCACGCCCCGACCCAAAATCACCCGAATCATCATCCTCACAGGGGGCGTGATGTCGCACGAACCTGGAGTTGCGCTCGTGTAAGGCAAGATGGCAAGTTCTCAAAATGGTTATCTTAAATTTGATATTAGCAAACAGAAGAAAATAGAGTATACAAAGCAATTCTTTTTATTGAAAATGAACTGAGATTACAAAGGCTTTCAATAGCCCAACTGAATTTTCTAGATCGGCTATAATACTCAGGTTCTCTCTTACCCACAAAGAATTTCACCGTTCCATACATCATGCCTTCTATATCTCAGCCGCATCAATCCTGTTGCAAGTCCGAGCGTCAATGCGATCGTACGCTTCAAACGCTACGGCATTCCATGCCTCTGTGCGATCAAGCGAAGCTTCGCCGCGAGCAATCCATTCCCTACACCCTGTATAAAAGCTTGTGGGGGATCAGTATGTTCGTTCTCACATGTACTGATGAAAAGTTCTTCTTTCTAAACCGACATTTTAGTATTTATGTTCAATCATGCAACTTAGCTTATGATCTTGCTATATTCTCCTTAGGGTCTATTTCATGGCATATTCAAAATCGGTAAAGCATGTTATCATGGCAAGCATGTTATTCTAATTGAGTAGGTAAGCAGGCAAACAATCTCATGTTCGTTTCGTGGTACGACTTCTTACCAACATAGATGCACTCACCCTTGTACCAACGCAAGGTGAATACGTCCTATTCCTTTCCTGTCGTGTTATAAGTGATCTCTATGCAGGATCTATGTTTGCAGGACACATACGTGCCTGCACTTTCAACCTATCATTCCTTAACTATATGAAGGTAGTTGGCGTATCCGCGCCAGAATGGACTAAAAGTTTTTCTTTTCTTTTCTTTCTTTTCTTTCTCAAATTGGGTAGCCCGGCGCTTCACGGGTTGGGTTGCTATCCTAAACAGCCGAAGACATGCCATATGTATGTAAAACCCCTAAATTTCTACTATTTTTTTATTTTAAATTTGTACTGATTTAAAGTTTTGTATCGTAGGTCACGTAATCGTATTGTACGTCGTGTGCGAAGGTTCGTCTTTCGTAATTGCTCGACGAATGCGAATATGTGCGAGCGTACATATTTTGAAAAATATTATTTTTATTATTTTTATAGTTTCAAAGAAATATAGACAATAATTATTCCTAGCTATTATTTTCAAGTTTACGATTTTATTTATGAAAGCCTTTTCGTTTATAGCAGTTATTAATGATAAATAATATTCTTAGGCATACATATATTTCCTAAATATTTTGCTAGTTTATTTTAAATAAAAATATAATTTTTGAGATTTATTAATATTAATATTTTATTATTCAAAAAGATATTTTAAAAAATTATTATTTTTGAAATTATTATTATTGGTATTTTAAAAAAAATATTTGAAAGTTATTGTGGCCAATTAAATCTTGATTTGATTTTTGGATTTATTTAATATCCATATTTGGAACTTGATTTATCCCATTTGATTTGAGCTAAGATTTAATTAGATTGGAATTGGATTTGATTTGGATGTAGATTTATTAAATTGATTTAAATTAGTAACTTAATTATCTATTTTGGGTTTAAACAAATCCTAACCTTTATCTATTTGGGAATTCCCACATCCTATAACTAGGCAGGTACTCATCCAAACTTCTATACTTCACAACTCTACAATTTTCTCCACAAATGTGTCGTGTACCGTGTCAGTGTCCATCCAGATTCTTATTCCATATTTTATAGACATATTGGTTTTTGTCGGACAAACCCCGACAAATCATCCTAACCCTAAACCTATTGCTGCCCCCGACAACTACCTGTCGTCCTAGCCAAAACCACCTCCGACACCCGAACCCAGCAACCTCATCCACGCCGTGGCCATCATCTCCACCACAGCCCCACCACGCGCTCGACCAACCACCAGGACCGCCACCAACCGTGACCACCCTGTCCACCCAAACCACCACCGTCCGCACCTACGGCCAGCCACCGTACCCCCGATCACCCACCATACCCAGACTCCAACCGAACCCCAGCTTCGGCCAGCACCAACCCGAATCACCTCGACCTCCATCACCATCACCCGCCCAAATTTTCAGCGGCCGTCCAAAAATCCACGTACACCAGAAAAAAAATCGAAACACTCACCTCCTCGACGCCGTGCTCGACCCAGCCACGTCGCCACCACTGCCCACATCGCTGGTGTGCACAGCTTGTCGTCTTCCGTCCCACGCCCACGACCTCTCCAGATCTGAAGCCGCAATATCTTGTCGCCGCCGACCCACTCCGCCGTAGCCGGCGAGCTTCCGATCTGTCCAACCCACACGCCGAAAAACCTCGCCGGAAACCTCTTTTCTTCATCTGTCGTGCCAGCCGAAACTCTCCACCGCCGACCGTCGATTTCCCACCGCTTCCGAGTCCACCGCTCTCCGGCAGCTCCGCTTGCTTCCTCCTCCCCCGCAGCCTTTCCTTTCCCTCTTCTCTGTGCCTCCGCGGCGCCCCTCCGCAGCGGCCAGCACCGGCTGACCCGGAGCGCGCCACCGCCCCTCCACCCGTCTTCCACCCACACGGAGCCCTCGCCTGAGCGCCGCCGACCGCCTCGTCCAGCGCTCGGCCGACTGCCCTCCGCCGGAGACGCGCCGTCTCCCGACCCGGCTCTCTCTCTCTCTCTCACTCTCTCGTAC
>JANAVB010038419.1:8309382-8489710 GCA_029216955.1 Iris pallida
GATCTCTTTTCTCCTCTCACTCCCTCTGTGTAATCTCTCTCCCCTCTTTTCTTACATTTGATTTTTCTTCCTCTCTCTCTCTCTTCCCTCTAAAGATTAATTTCGTAGCTTAGGCTTAGCTAGTCTCCTCGAAAGAGGAGAACCAGTGCAACGATATTTTATTTTTACTTTATTTTCTTTTTATTTTATTCGTTAACTAATAGTATTATTATTTTAATTATTATTATTAGTATCATTATTATTATTATCATATTCATTATCATTATCATATTATTATTATTATTATTATTATTATTATTATTATATTATTATTATCATTTTATTATTAGTAATATTATTATTATTGTTATTATTATTTTATTATTATTTTTAGGCATAATTTTATAGATATATTTTGCTTCCATATTGGATTACAAATATCCAAATGTTTACAAAATCTAGTTTCATAGGATATGGAGAATGAGTTTTTCTACCTAAATTATTTTTAGTTAAAGGTATAGTTTAAATAGCTATAAATATATTTCGATTTTTCAATAGCCAGTAAAAGTATAGATTTTATCAAGATATTATTTTTACAAAACATGTTTCTTAGCCTTAAATAAATTTTCTAATATTAATTAGTTTCGCTTAAAATATTTTTGTCTAAAATATTATTTGACAAAACATACAGTTTGCCTTAAATCGACTTTTGATTTTTGGATATTTATTTGTAAGCATATTTTGACTAATAAATATTATATTTCAAGTATTATAAATTATTTTTCTAAAACCATATAATTATTATTCTTTTCTTTCGAATCTCCTCATGCCCATAACCAATCCCATTATTCATGTTCTCTCTCAAATTGAAGCCTACCTTATGTCCACCCTAACCAATTTGACCCTTCTGGACCCAATGAAACTGTCCGTGCCACCATCCGAGATCACCTTGCATAGTTGTTGCACCGAAGTTGCAGTTCGTGCCACATTGAGCATTGTAGTACACCAAGCGTCCTACCAGGCAAGACACCTTGCCATTTGCTGTTTAATTATTGTAGCTCATATTTCATACATTATTTATTTTCTTTATGCAAAATAAATTGTGATACATGGCATAACCTGTTAGAACTTACTGTTCATTTATATTTTCTGCTATGTATTATTTTTACACATTAAACCTAGATTTAAGGGACCACCTTTGTGTGTTGCATTCATGGCCTTGACACTTTGTACCATGAAGTTGTGTGTCATATATAGAATACGGAAGTGCGTGACAAAGGCGTTATACTAGAACCTTCTATCTACTATGACCATTCTTACTCGATGTTGTTATATCTTCATCCTAAACTACTCGTCCTTCTCTCGGCCCTATCAAGACCCTCTAATCGCTTAATTTAAGTGAACCTTTTTCGTTCTATTAATCGCGACCCTCATTCATTACCCGTGACCATACCGTATTATTTTTTTTTCTATGATCTAGATCGTGATTTCTTACGACATGATTTGTATTCGATTGTTTCCCATCGAAACCCCCTTGTGTCCTCTCACCCCGCTACGAATTCTTAATTTTGAGGACAAAATTCTTTTAAGTTGGGTAGGATGTAAAACCCCTAAATTTCTACTATTTTTTTATTTAAAATTTGTACTGATTTAAAATTTTGTATCGTAGGTCACGTAATCGTATTGTACGTCGTGTGCGAAGGTTCGTCTTTCGTAATTGCTCGACGAATGCGAATATGTACGAGCGTACATATTTTGAAAAACATTATTTTTATTATTTTTATAGTTTCAAAGAAATATAGACAATAATTATTCCTTGCTATTATTTTCAAGTTTACGATTTTATTTATGAAAGCCTTTTCATTTATAGCAGTTATTAATGATAAATAATATTCTTAGGCATACATATATTTCCTAAATATTTTGCTAGTTTATTTTAAATAAAAATATAATTTTCGAGATTTATTAATATTAATATTTTATTATTCAAAAAGGTATTTAAAAATATTTATTATTTTCGAAATTATTATTATTGGTATTTTAAAAAAATATATTTGAAAGTTATTGTGGCCAATTAAATCTTGATTTGATTTTTGGATTTATTTAATATCCATATTTGGAACTTGATTTATCCCATTTGATTTGAGCTAAGATTTAATTAGATTGGAATTGGATTTGATTTGGATGTAGATTTATTAAATTGATTTAAATTAGTAACTTAATTATCTATTTTGGGTTTAAACAAATCCTAACCTTTATCTATTTGGGAATTCCACATCCTATAAATAGGCAGGTACTCATCCAAACTTCTATACTTAACAACTCCACAATTTTCTCCACAAACGTGCCGTGCACCGTGTCAGTGTCCATCCAGATTCTCATTCCATATTTTACAGACACATTGGTTTTTGTTGGACAAACCCCGACAAATCATCCTAACCCTAAACCTATTGCTGCCCCCGACAACCACCTGTCGTCCTAGCCAAAACCACCTCCGACACCCGAACCCAGCAACCTCATCCACGTCGTGGCCATCATCTCCACCACAGCCGCACCACGCGCTCGACCAACCACCAGGACCGCCACCAACCGCGACCACCCTGTCCACCCAAACCACCACCGCCCGCACCTACGGCCAGCCACCGTACCCCCGATCACCCACCATACCCAGACTCCAACCGAACCCCAGCTTCGGCCAGCACCAACCCGAATCACCTCAACCTCCATTACCATCACCCGCCCAAATTTCCGACGGCCGTCCAAAAATCCACGAACACCAGAAAAAAATAAATAAATCGAAACACTCACCTCCTCGACGCCGTGCCCGACCCAGCCACGTCGCCACCACTGCCCACGCCGCTGGTGTACACAGCTTGTCGTCTTCCGTCCCACGCCCACGACCTCTCCAGATCTGAAGCCGCAACATCTTGTCGCCGCCGCCCCACTCCGCCGCGGCCGGCGAGCTTCCGATCTGTCCAAACCACACGCCGGAAAACCTCGCCGGAAACCCCTTTTCTTCATCCGTCGTGCCCGCCGAAACTCTCCACAGCCGACCGTCGATTTCCCACCGCTCCCGAGTCCACCGCCCTCCGGCAGCTCCGCCTGCTTCCTCCTCCCCCGCAGCCTTTCCTTTCCCTCTTCTCCGCGCATCCGCGGCGCCCCTCCGCAGCGGCCAGCGCCAACTAACCCGGAGCGCGCCACCGCCCCTCCACCCGTCTTCCACCCTCGCGGAGCCCTCACCTGAGCATCGTCGATCGCCTCGCCCTGCGCGCCCGGCCGACTGTCCTCTGCCGGAGACGCGCCGCTTCCCGACCCGGCTCTCTCTCTCTCACCTCTCTCGCACGATCTCTTTTCTCCTCTCACTCCCTCTGTGTAATCTCTCTTCCCTCATTTCTTACATTTGATTTTTCTTCCTCTCTCTCTCTCTTCCCTCCCTAAAGATTAATTTCGTAGCTTAGGCTTAGCTGGTCTCCTCGAAAGAGGAGAACCAGTGCAACTATATTTTATTTTTACTTTCTTTTCTTTTTATTTTATTCGTTAACTATTAGTATTATTATTTTATAATTATTATTATTACTATCATTATCATTATTATTATTTATCATATTTATTATCATTATCATTATTATTATTATTATTATTATTATTATTATTATTATTATTATTATTATTACTATCATTTTTATTATTAGTAATATTATTATTATTGTTATTATTATTTTTATTATTATTATTTTAGGCATAATTTTATAGATATATTTTGCTTCCATATTGGGTTACAAATATCCAAATGTTTACAAAATCTAGTTTCCTAGGATATGGAGAATGAGTTTTTCTACCTAAATTATTTTTAGTAAAAGGTATAGTTTAAATAGCTATAAATATATTTCGATTTTTCAATAGCCAATAAAAGTATAAATTTTATCAAGATATTATTTTTACAAAACATATTTCTTAGCCTTAAATAAATTTTCTAAGATTATTTAGTTTCGCTTAAAATAGTTTTGTCTAAAATATTATTTGACAAAACATACAGTTTGCCTTAAATCAACTTTTGATTTTTGGATATTTATTTGTAAGCATATTTTGACTAATAAATATTATATTTCAAGTTTTATAAATTTTTTTTCTAAAACCATATAATTATTATTCTTTTCTTTCGAATCTCCTCATGCCCATAACTAATCCCATTATTCATGTTCTCTCTCAAATTCAAGCCTACCTTATGTCCACCCTAACCAATTTGACCCTTCTGGACCCAATAAAACTGTCCGTGCCACCATCCGAGGTCACCTTGCATAGTTGTTGCACCGAAGTTGCAGTTCGTGCCACATTGAGCATTGCAGTACACCAAGCGTCCTACCAGGCAAGACACCTTGCCATTTGCTGTTTAATTATTGTAGCTCATATTTCATACATTATTTATTTTTTTATGCAAAATAAACTGTGATACATGGCATAACCTGTTAGAACTTACTGTTCATTTATATTTCCTGCTATGTATTATTTTTACACATTAAACCTAGATTTAAGGGAACACCTTTGTGTGTTGCATTCATGGCCTTGACACTTTGTACCACGAAGTTGTGTGTCGCATGTAGAACACGGAAGTGCGTGATTGGCTGGCTACCAATACGTATAAGCCGTAGGATAGGAATAACCGCTAATAGAGGTTGCATGCTAGTTTGACTTAGCGGTTATAGAGGTTATTGTTGTGGATACAACATAGTAGGCATTGGGCGGGGAGGACAATTCCTTAGCGTATGGGCTTCGATGCACTTTTCCTTGTGACCCGGACTCTCCGCTGGAGATACGGGATTGATGACCCATGATTACTGACGGCCACTGGCGATTCTATGGAACGTCATGCTCTTACTGATGGGGCCTCTGGTGCCCAAAGGGGGACTACGTCGATCCTATTTAGCCAGGGTCCATGCGTAGGAAGGATTGTTCTTAACTACATTTCACTTAGAACGGTAGGCTACTCTATCCGTTAGGTACGAGTACTTTTAGTTTGGGTACTTGTATCTGACCGTAGCTTGGAACAATAACTTGTCCGGATTAGTTTGTCACATCTTGACCTTATTTTGTTGTAGGTGTGACTTACTACTTCGATGAGAAGGTATTGAACCTTGTTGGGGTCCGGATACCATATTAGATTAATAGCATGGAAAGATACGTCACCGTGAATTATTTTACCATCTCATGTCCTTGTTTGGTTGGGGGGATGGTACGCTCGTTCAGTAGGTGCATATTGGACCATGTTATAATTCGATTGACTTATTTATTTGAGCAATATTTATTCAGTTTATATGGCATGATATTATGTGTCTTGTTACGTCCCTCTGAGGACCTGGTTATCTCCCCAGGTGTGTGCTATTGTCTTTGCAGGTGCTTTAGCTCTAGCCGTGTTCATTGCTATTTCTCGAGGATGATTGTACTTGGATCATTTTCACTTCGCTCGCCAAAGTTATTTCATTTTCCATGTATTTTTCCTTTACTTGTTGGTAGTGGATTTGTCTCCGTCCAATGTATTGTATCAAGACAATTCATTATCTTTATATGACATCTTTTATTCATTTATTTTGTGTGGATGAGATTAGTTATGGTTCTACTGCATTTTACAGCTTATGTATTTATACGAGGCTTCCATATATTGGAGTATACTTCGTATGAATACAGCTGGCATGTCTACGTTCCTAGTCCTACGTATTTTGGGACTGGAGCGTTACAATGTATACCATCTTTTACGGCTTTTTCATCTATAACCGGTGGTTAGTCGTTTTACAGATGAGCGCCCGTCAAAGATTATATCCCTCCTAGGCCGAACGGTCTCGGTGCCCTCGCACACCCGTTCGGAGGGAACATTTTCGTGCACGAGAGATTATCGCAATTTTCTCAAGTCTATTTGACCATGCAACACACTATTATTCAAACAACCAAACATATTCTTGAGTCCGAGACTCAGACTTTATCATCTCGTATTTCTTCAATTAACTTTCTATGTTCTTACATTTTATACTTCATTTCAATGTTCGTCAACCGAACAACCCAAAGGTCCCGAACACCTTTCGAGGCACCATGCCATATCTGACAGTTCCGTCACCTACATGCCACAACTGTTCTCTTCGCAACGAAGCCATCTTTTATGATTCTCGTGCACGTAGGCACGATTTGACACGATTGTTCTCATTTCTTAGAGTCGTGCATGCAATGCACATCTCGATACCATAATCATATATTCTTAGCCTTAATGTACAATATTCGCGGCTTGCATGCTAGGGCGCTCGCCTTCAAAATCTTTCAATGTGCTAGCCTTTCTAACTCGTACGTGAAGGCACAAAATAGCTCATGTACGAAGGCACTAGCCGAATACAGTTATCCCATGTGTCTTTCGGCTTGCGCACCAAGGCGCTCGCCTTTGCGATATTCAATGTTCCAAAGCGACTCGTGCATTTGATATACGTTTCATTTCAATTGTTCTAACTAGTGATCGACACATACTATGATTTATCTTCCGATCGGACCACGCCCGTGGCGTCGATAGGTTAACTTAGCATACAATGATACATTCTTACTTAGGCATGAAGGAGTAAAAAGAATATTCAATTCTCCTACCTTAAGCCGATACGTCTTGTTGTTTGCCGAGCCGATGCGGCTCGATTTTATATCTTTGTTACACGGCCAAATCTTCTGACTTAGCCATTCGGACACTTCTTGTTTCATCGAACTACTCGATCCATTCCGGCCTATCGTACCCAAGTTTTAGCCCGTTGGGAGGCGGTGATTTAGGTTTTACGGACTCGTTGCGAATGAGGCAAAATGTCAACCTCTAATATTTTAGCGTAAACGGATAGCCTGCACATGAAACCAACTAAAATCAATACTTGTATCGATTCGGACTTGAGCCTTGGGTAGATTCGATTTCTTAGAATCTTCGAGCCGACTCAACGCACTTATCCTTCGGGGCAACACAGCGCTTTGCGTCAATTCAACTCGCTGGATTCTTTCGGACAATGCAACTCTTCGCATCGACTTAGTTCGAAGCATTGCTCGAGACAACGTAACTCTCGTACCGATTTGAATCGATACATTTCATTCGGTCAATACGACTCTTTGAGTCAATACGACTCTTTGAGTCAACGTCTCAGCGTAATACATTGTAAGAAGCGGGGCATTACACATGCCATATGCCATTTTGACTCAGTTCTGTCTACGAATGGGTGCTAACCACCCACGATCTCAGCAACAGCCGAATCTCCAACTGCCATGTGTCAGCTCCCCTGCAGGCCAATAGTGCAGCTCAAACAGATTCAGCTCCAACTTTGGGGTGCATCATCTATGCGCCCAACAGCATCAGCCATGTGGCGTCCCTACGTGCATGCTCTCCAGGCGCATAACACATATGTGCGCATAAGCAGATCATTCTACTGCTTATCAATGGAAATATCATTCATTCATTCAACCTCTCTACGGTTTATTCCCCACTTCTGGAATACTTCAACCACGTCAACATACAGAGCACTTGCAAGAGTCTCAATCCTCTTCAAGTCACTGCCCGTTCCAGAGCAATCCAGACCTTCAGAGAGTTCGAGATCGTCGTCAGATCGTCAATGGAGTCAACAGATTACCACTCACTCTATCGCCACGGTTCCCAGATAAAAACAAAAGTGTACTCCTAGGACTAGATCTAAGTCCTACATTGTACTCTGTTATGTTTGTAATTAGATACAAAAGTTCAATACAAAAAAAGTTTGTTCTTCTTGTTTTAATGGCAAACAAGCTGGCAACTTTGTTGGGGACTACTTTCTCTTCCAATGAGAAGGTTGGGTCGCAATCTGACAATAGTAAGCTCGGCTCCTCCCACAAGACACTCGTGGTGCACCTCAATCAATAGGCGTATAAGGAGTTCATCTTTGAAGGTAGTGCGAGTCCTTCGAAGCGGCTACCAAAGCCGGAGAAGACTCGCCAAGTCTGGGGGTGCAAAGGTGATGGTTAGCTATACAGAGTTAACTCGGGGCAGCAAACCAGAAATTCACGCTAAAACTCATGCGCGCAGCTGATGGTAAGCTATACAGAGTTAACTCGGGTGCCTTGGCACTAGTCACGAGTCGACTCTCGAAGTCCCCTTCCCACTTGGGCGCATCTTCTGCGTATGGAACCAAGTTGGGTGAAGGAAATTCTGCGACTTTGAACCCATGCGCCCAAGTGGGCTGTGCGCATAAAGTGGGTTCAAGCCATAATATATGTTGTTCTCCCACCAACGATCTAGGAGCATCTCATGCACTGGAACTAGATCAAAGGGTGCAACATTCACATAATAACTCTGACGCTTGGCCCTGCCATGTACCTAAACAGGGTATAAATGTGAAACTCTCCCTTTATGATCTACGTAATGTGATCACTCACAAACGTGGATCGGGAGAGACGACCTCCATGCATGATGTCACTCCCATTTTCCGTTATATGTATTTTTATTATATGTGTACGAATTTTTGACATTTGTCAGGTGGATCGTAGTTAGACTTGTCTTGCTTAGCCTAGTCTTGGTTTAATCTTGCCTTGGTTTATTCGGTTTGGTTCACCTTGGTTCTACATGACATGTTGGCTTGGCTTGGTTTAGTTTGGGGTTGGGTTGAGATGAGTTGGCTTGGTATATAAACCAACTTCTCATCTCTCTCCTCTATTATTTCTCATTACTTCTCCATCTTCTTCATTTACTTCTCCCACCTACCAAGCCCTAGGCAAGTACAACTTGCCCCATGGAGAACAAGATAGATCTCTATTTTTGTTTGTTCTATCTTCTTCTCTACATGATTCTAAGCATCTTTAGAACTTGAAATTTTCAGTTTGATGGTTATATTTTTATAGATCTAAGTTTTAAGCTTTTTATTGTTCTTTTTGGTTTTGATCTCTAAAAACTTGGTATTTCTAAAAACTAATGGTTCTATGTTGTAAAAAATTTAATTTCGTGCAGTTTTGGCTTGTATTTCGCTTGATTTTGACTTCGGAGGAGGAAGTTATGGTCATGGCGAGTTTTTGGAACTTCCATGACTGAACTTGCTATTTGGGGACGACGATTCCCATGTGCCGAAATCCCATTGCGCCCGGGAGGCCATGCGCCGTGAAGTCCCGACAACGCATCCTTCGAGTCCGAGCGTGTCATGCGCGTAGTTTTCCTATGCGCATGTACTGGAGATGCAACTTGAGTTTCCCATGCGCAAATGTACATGAATTTTCCATGCACGGATGTACAGGAATTTTCCATGCGCGGATGTGCAGGAAATTTCCATGCGCGAATGTGTATGATTTTTCTTACACAGATGTGCAAGAATTTTCCATGCACAAAAGTACAAGAATTTCCCATGCGCGGATGTACAGGAATTTCCCATGGCGGACGTGCAGGAATTCTCATGCACCAAAATTGTCCAGAATTCTCATGCACCGGAACTGCCCAGAGTTGACCATGCGCCGGATTTGCTCTATTTTACTATTTTTGCCTGTTTAAGTTGTTTTGTAGCTAGAATCTTGTAAAACTCAATACATGAAAGTTATAGATCTTCATCTTGGCTTCAAGAATCTTCTTATCTCACTTTAAATGGAGTTTACATGTGATTGATAGTTCCAATCACCTATGAATGTACTTGATCTTCTTTGCACGTTTTTCTGTACTTGGCTAAATTGTGACGACCCGACTTGATAAGCTTGAACTTGACTTGAACATGATAACATGACCCCGTCTAGACATGACTTGGTAGTGACTCGTCGAGACGCACTATTGACAAGTAACAAGTAAACTTGATATGACATGTATAAACTTGATAGTGGCCCGTCGAGGTGCACTCCCGACAAGTACTCTTGACATGACCAGTAACCTGACATGACATGTATAATCTTGAAAGGCTGTTGCGACAGCTACCCTGACCTGCTAAGTAACTCTTGTCTTGACACCGTGGTTGATTTTCTTGATTGTGCCTGTATAAGCTACATGTCTCGTCTTGCATCATGTCTAGGATATAGATTCCTGGTTATCACGGTCAGGAATTCATAATGAATCTGCTTAGGTTAAATGACTAGATTGATCAAGTAGTCCAAATAGAGAGATTTTTTCAGTTACAGGCGATCTCATTATCCCGGCCACACCTGAGGGACTCGTAGCCTTCCGATGAGTAGGGCACATTTCCAGCCCACTGTCATGTGGGGCACATCTTGAATACTAAAGCACATTGTCATGTGTTGCACTCTAAGTCACCTAATAATTCTTGTAACTCTAATAAATCACCTCGCCTGGATAACCTGGATAGCTGCAGGCTTGTGACAGTAGGAACATCTCATTGCATCTTGCTAGTAACTAGGCTTGTGACAACCCTAGTTGGTTAAGGTATCAAGCCATACTCTTGTTTGGTCGTAATTGTTGGATAGAGTCCAGTCTTGTCTAGACAGTGCTAGTATATGGTTACTTCAATTCATTATTGTTTATGTCCTACTTTTGTCAATAAATGGTTAAAGCCTAAGTTCTTTTCAGGTGAAGGGTTACAACCCCGGTCCTTGTTTGGTTTACGGGTTGTAACTTGGTTTCCAGAATAGCTTCATAGTTATATTATCATTTATCATCCTATTTTATAACTCATGTATTCTTATTAGCATTTATGTCTCTATGTTCTAATATGATGGTTTTAGTTCTTATGTGAAGCCTCCCTTGTGGCACTTGCTCTTCTGGATTCTGACCCAGCTAGTTTTGTATGGCCAAATTTCGGAGTAGCACCCGAGGATCTACATGTCTTCCTGCCAGATGGTGAACACCAGACGTAATCCTGGCAACGAGTACGTTTCTTCTTTTGCTCTCCCACTCAATTATAAATTATTCTTTTGAGGCGTTTGGCCGCCAAGCAAGTGTTAGCTCGTGTTGAAACTTACTTTCTGTTTGCCTAAGGGCTATAACATGATTGGCAAATCCTAGGGTCGATCATGTATGACTCAAACTCTTGCTAGTCTTCGCATTTTGTATGACTAACTTCATGATCATCTGAATATGTAATATTTTGGACGCCTTACTTTGTATGTCTGATGATCTAATATCTTGTAACATTTACTTGCTTGCTTGAGATTGAGACACTAGGCTTATTCTTGGCCATAAGAGAGTGATGAATTGTAGTTTAACCCTCATGCATCTAGACAGCTGTGACCATATTGTGAGGTGGGTTGCACTTCAATAATGTAGCTGGTTGTGTCTGTCCCCCGCTCTCCAGTGTTCTGGTTCTGGGGCATGATACAGTTTAAGTGGTGGCCCATACAGGTCTTAAAAATCGAGATGTATGAGGGTTTTACTGAATAGATGTCTCAATCAGCATTCGCCCATGATCTCTACTCTTGCTTTCTAATCTTCCTGAATCTTGGCCTGATAAGGTGCTTTATCCTTGATCTATCTTGGTCCTTCCTTATTGTTCCCTATGTCATTATCTTCAGTGGCATTGTTCTTGGTCCTACCGATCAGCAAGGTAGAGCACCTCCAGTGAACTAGCAACAAGCTAGGGACCACGCCCTGCACTCTGGAGCAGCATCCCGAGTCATGCTTTCCGGGAACCCAGAGCCACCAGTTCAGCCAGTCCAGCCTGTAGAGCCTGACAACAGAACCCTAGTGGGACTCATTCGAGACTTGCTTCCATCACAAGACTGTCGGGGTGATGCCCTGCAGCAGACAGTACGAAATGCCATGGACAGAGTTGGTTATCAAGGGAACATTACGGCTAACAGCTTCAAGCGCCTGAACCCGCCTTTCTTTGACGAAAGTGAAGATGCTATTGCCGCTGATACTTGGCTACAGGATATAGAGGTTATTCTGGAGGCCGTTCGGACTTCAGAGGGAGAGAAGGTGGCCGTAGTGCGCTTGCAGTTATTAGACTTAACCCAACGCTAGTGGGCGATGTTAGCAGTTAGTTTAGTGACCCTGTCTTTTAGGCGGTATTCAGTGACAAGTTCCAGACGAAGTACTTTGATGCGGTAGCTCGGTATGATCTGCAGACAAGATTCAGCAATCTTAAGTAGATGGAAGGAAGGTCGATGGATATGCGGATGAGTTTTCTAGGCTTAGTCGGTTTGCTCCCACCTTGGTGGCGACCGAATTGGACCGAGCGCAGCTGTAACGCCCCAGTCCCAAAATACGTAGGATTAGGAACGTAAACATGTCAGTCGTCTAGTAAATATATGTAAGCTGTAAAATGCAGTAAACCAAGACAACTAATCTTATCCACAAAATAAAGGAATAAAAGATAATATAAATCAACTAGAATTAGTCATTTATACAAAAGGTTGGGCGGAGACAAATCCACTACCAACTACTTAAAAGAAAAATGATACATAGAAACAAATAATTTATCGAGAATGGCAAGAAAGATCCAAGTCATGTCATCTTCGAAGGAAATGAGAAGATCACGACCTTGGCTAGATTACCTGCGGAAGACAAGAACACACACCTGGAGAGATAACCAGGTCCTCATAGGGACCTAACAAGATACACAATATTATGCCATATAAACTGAATAAATACTGCTCAATATATAAGTCAATTGGTTTATAACATGGTCCAATACTCCACCTTTGAATTAGCGTACATCCCCTTAACCAAACAAGGACAAGAGATGGCACACTAACCCACGATGAAGTATCTTTCCAAGTCACGAATCCAATATGGTATCCGGACCCCAACAAGGTTCAATACCTTCTCATCGGAGCAGTGAGCCACACCTACAACCAAACAAGGATAAGATGTAACAAAGTAGTCCGTGACAAGTTACTGTTCCAAGCCGCGGTCAGATACGAAGTACCCAAACCAAGGGTACTCATACCTAACGGATAAGGATGCCTAACCAATCTAAGTGAATGCAGTTTTAAAAACATCCTCCAACGCATGGGCTCTGGCTAAAATGGGATCGGCATGGTCCCCCCTGGGGCACCAGGGGCCTCAGGAATAATTGTTCCACGAACGTCAGTGGCCAGCAATACATAAGGGGTCATCAACCCGCATCTCCGGTGGAGCGTACGGTCACAAGGGAAATGTGTAAAGTAGCCCATACGCTAAGGATATGCCCTCCCCGTCCAATGCATACTATGTTGTATCCACAACACGTATAGTTTCTATTAACCGCTAAGTCAAACTAAGCATGCAAACTCTATAAGCGGTTAATCCTATCGCACGACATATACGTACTGGTGGCCAACCAGTCACGCATGTCCGAGTTCTATATGTGACTCACAACAACATAGTACAAATGTGTCAAGGCCTATGAATGCAACATACAAAGGGTGATCCCTTAAATCTAAGTCCAATGTGTTTGAAAATAGTACATAGCAGTAAATAAAACTAAACAGTAAAATTCTTTCTAACTATGCTATGTATCACAGTTTATTTTGTAGAAAATAAATAATGAATAAATGCATGAATATAGCTAAAGTAAAATAAACAGCTAATGGCTTGTCTGATGTTGCGTCCGGTGTGGTGCAATGATCATGATGACACGGCATATGGCTTCGGTGTTACAACCATGCAAGATGGTCTCCGATGATGGAACGGGTGGTTCCATTGGGTCCATAACTGTCAAATTAGTTAGGGCTGACATAAGGAGGTACGAAATTTTGCGAAAGAATAGAAATAATATGATTGGTCATGGAAAGAAGGAAAAATCAAAAGAAAAATGGATAATAATATATATGATTTAGAGAACTATTTATAATACTTGAAAGGTTTTATTTAGTTAAAATAGTTTATTTAATTACTTGAAAATTGAAAAAAAATCTTTTTAGGGCAAAAACTCCAAATTTTGTCAAAATAATATTTTAGTATAGAACCTATATTTTTTATAAATCAAAAAATAATTTAAATGAAACAAAGTAACATTAGAAAATTATTTAAGTCTAAAACCCATATTTTGTAAAACAATAATTTTGTCAAATAATTTTACTTTAAATAGATAAAAATTTCACAGTAATAAATCATAGCCCGTTATATTTGGTTACAAAATTAGTTTTTTGAGAAATTATCTATTTTAGTTAATAAAGCAATTTGAATAATAATTGGTACTAATAATACAACAATAAAAATAACATAATAATAATATAATAATAATATTTTAAAGCATTTATCAAATCTCTATTACATACTGTATAACAAAGATCTTGATAATATAAATAAAAAATAAAAATAAAAATAACCCAATTAAGAAAACAGCAACAACAACAACAACAACAACAATAATAATAATAATAGTAATAATAATAATAATAAAATCAAAAAATTTAACACAACTGTGGTCCTCTCTTCTCGTTGTACAAGAGAGAGAGAGAGAGAGAGAGAGAGAGCAAAACTAAAGTAAGAGGGAGGGAGAAAGAGTGGAGAGCTGAGCGAATTTATGAGGGTGATAGGAAGGAAGTTTGGGGAAAAGAGTGGAGAGAGGGAGTCCCAGCAGTGGTTCCAACGGCACGGCTGAGCATGCACAGCAGGAGGAAGAAGCGGGTGGCGCTGCGAGAGCTCGACGGACCCGCGTGGCGGCGGATTTGGCCGCGGAAGACCAACGCGGCGGCGGAGGCTCTCCTTGGAGATGGTCAAGTACGGATTTGGCCTCCACTGGCACTACCTGGTCACGGTGGCAAGGGAGAGGTCAGGTCGAGTCCAACCAAAATGCCGGAGGCGGTGGACGGGGTGACGGCGGGAGCGGAGGGTCGGGTGGCAGCCAAAGTCGGGGAGTGTTTCTTCTTATATGTTATTTTTTGGGTGGCGACAGTGGTTTGATGTGTCGTCGGCTAGTGGGCGCCGACGACGGGGTATGATGATCGAAGTTGAGGGCTGACACGGTGTTTGGAGAAGTCGTGGTTGGTGGCAGTGGTCGTAGGACAGTACCGAGGAGGTGGTTGTGTTGGTATGGTAGTTTTTGGATGGTAGGTTGCCAGTGGGGTTTTAGCCGGAGGTCGGGTGACTAGGGGTTTGGGTGGCCGGAGACTGGTGGCTCGGCGGAGAGGAGATGGGGTTTTTGGCTGGGCTGCTACGACAGCGAGTCACGGTGGTTGTGGGGGTGTGGGACGGTTGCAGTGGTGGTTGTGCGGCAGGGTTCGAGCAGCAAGAAGGGAAAGGGTTAGGTTTAGATGATCGTGTCGGGATGTGTCCGATACGAGAGGGGGTCTATATACTAGATTTGTGTCCGGGTTTGTCGGACACGGGGTCGGGAAGAATTGTAATTGTAATAGGAAATATAGTGGAAGGAAAAAGGTGACACGGACACGATGCACGACACTTGGAAAAATAATTATGGAGACAATTGTGGAGGAAATAATAGGGAGTCTCCCCTGTATATAGGGGGTGGAACTCCTAGTTGGATATGAACTAGGAAAAATTTAAAATCCCTTTTTGATAATTCAAATCCATTTAAAACCAATCAAATCCAATTCCAAATCCAAATTTGGATCTAGCTAAATCTTATTTATAAGTAAAACTATTTAAGAACAAAAATCAATAAATTAAATCTAAATTTAAATTACTATAAATGATTTACATTAATCGATAAATTTTGAAATATCTTAATAATAATTAATTTTGAAAATCATAATAAATATTTATATATTAATAGGAAATAGTTTCAAAATACTTTATTTATTTATTTAAATTAAGATAGAAAAGAATTTGAAAATTCAAAATATCTACATGAATTAAATTTTATGTACTCGCAGCTCGCATGCAATAATATAAAACATTTTCCTAATAGCACATATTATTTATAAAGAAAATATCGTTTATTTCCTATACTTGTATAACTAAAAAGCATTTTTATAATAATAAAATTAAATAAAACATTCGACTAAATTTTGGCGGAAAAAATATCTATAAACAAAATATTTACGGTATATGTAACTCGAGAATAAAAATATTTATTTCTATAGTTACCAAACCTATAGTAAAACTTTTTATGTAAAAAAATATAAATGTCAATTCATATCCGTATTCACACTCGACGTACAAATACCATCATGAAACAAATATAAAAAAAATTATGGTGAAATTTTAGGGGGTTTACAGCAGCGATTCCAGCAAGGACTCCACCTAGAGATCATTCTAGCAGTGGAGCAGTTTGAGCACCAGACCTTTGATGCAATTTTGAGAGCAGCTATGAGGCATAAATATACCTCCCAGAGGATAGTAGATCGAACTGGAGGACGGAAGAGACCTCATGGACAGTTATCCCAGTCATCACCACCAGCCCTGGCAGCTAGAGCTTTGACTATTGGAGCTCCTAGGAGGGCGACCACAGTTTCATCGGTTCAGCACTCGACACCGACGTACCCTCAGCAACAGAGGCAAAAACATTCTTCCGCAATGGGCTACACTCATTATGGGAAGCCTGGGCACGTGGTTTCAGAGTGTCACAGGACACAGGGATTGTGCTTGGCTTGTGGGGCACCTGATCACAAAATTGTGTCCTATCCATATAGAGTCAGTTCATCTTTATCAACCCTAACTAGTCCATCGGTTAGGGTACCAGCACAAGTGCAGCAACAGTACCAGCCACCGAGGCCATTGTCGCCTTAGGCTCAATAATATGCTCAGGCCCAAGCTTAGATTCAGAACAGGCAGAGCGGTCACTAGCAGGGGAGACCAGCACCAAGAGGACAGGGTCAAGCTATGGTTCTGACCATGACAGAAGAATTGGCATCAGGTGAGGTGGTGGCAGGTACCATTCTCGTCAACTCTTTTCCAGCATCAGTATTATTTGATTCGGGTGCATCGCATTCATTTATGTCTGCACGATTTATGACATAGATAGGACTAGAGCCTGAGTCATTATCAGTAAGGCTCAATATACTTACTAGTAACGATCTTGTGGGAGTAGATAGAGTCTTTTTCTCGTGTCGAATCATAGTTAGCAGTAGAGAGTTTTTTGCTAGATTGATAGAATTTTCGATGGCTGACTATGATGTGGTTCTAGGAATAGATTGGTTGAAGGATCAATATGCAAGAATAGATTGTCATATTGGCAAGATTATTTTTGGTATTCCCGGCAAAAAAGAGTTTTTATTTTCCAGAGGTGAAGTAGAACCTTCTCCACCAGTCTTGCGGATGGCGGTAGCAGCAGCATTTAGTTTCCCAGAGTAGTAGAAGAATTTCCTGATGTATTTCCCAAAAAACTTCCAGGCATGCCGCCAGAGAGAGAGAGAGAGCGAGAGAGTTCACCATTTATTTGATTCCAAGGACGGCACCAGTATCAGAGAGAGTCTATAGAATGGCACCATCAGAGTTGGAGATCATATACAAGATGATTGAAGAACTCAGAACCAAGGGATTCATTCGTGCTAGTAGATCACCTTGGGGAGCCCCGATGCTTCTTATGAAGAAGAATGATGGTACGTCAATATTATGTGTTGATTATCGTACCTTAAATTCTGTAACAATTAAGAACAGATATCACCTACCAAGGATAGATGATTTGTTCGATCAACTCATTGGGACAGCAGTATTCTCGAATATTAACTTACGGTCGGGATACCATCATATCAGAGTTAGAGAACAAGACATCCCGAAGACAGCATTCAGATCTTGATATGGACATTGGAAGTTTCTTGTTATGCCATTCGGGGGGACCAATGCGCCAGCAGTATTCATGGATCTCATGAATCGTATCTTCATGCCCTATTTGGATTAGTTCGTGATAGTGTTCATAGACGACATCTTAGTCTATATTAAGAATAAAGTAGAGCATGAGCAGCATCTTCGAGTAGTCCTTCAGATTCTCAGAGAGCACCAGTTGTACGCAAAGTTCAGTAAGTATGAATTTTGGCTTGATCTCATTTCGTACTTAGGTCACATCATCACCGGAGAAGGAGTGGAAGTGGGCTCCAGAAGATAGTGGCTATAGAGACATGGCCAGTACCCAGTACCATCGTGGAGGTTCGCAGTTTTCTAGGATTGGCAGGCTATTACCGACAATTTGTATCAAAAAAATTTCAGATTTCAACGAAATTGACGCAGTTGACCCATAAGGATGTGTAGTTTGCTTGAACAGTGGAATGTCATAGTTCATTCCATAAGTTGAAGCAAGGATTGATGACGACACCCATTCTCACGCTTCCAGATGAAACTGGAGGATTTTTAGTTTATTATGATGCTTCAGGCAAATGATTGGGATGCGTCTTGATGCAACATGGCAAGGTAGTAGCTTATGCATCACGTCAGCTTCGTGATCATGAGAGGGATTACCCAACCCATAACTTTGAGTTAGCAGCAGTAGTTTTTGCACGTAAGTTATGGAGGCATTATTTGTATGGAGATCGGGTAGAGATTTTCATCGACCACAAGAGTCTTAAATATGTGTTTATACATAAGGATCTTAACACGCATCAGAGAAGATGGCTAAAGTCACTAGTGGATTATCACATCAACCTACAGTATCATCCTGGGAAGGCCAACGTAGTTGCGGATGCATTGAATAGAAGAGCAGAAGCTTATTTTCTAACGGCACAACCAGAGTTATTATCAGATCTTAAGAAGATGGGTATAGAGATAGTTCTTCCTACCAATGTGGCATTGATGGACAGTATGCAAGTTCAGTCCAGTATAGTTGAGAGGATCAAGATAGCACAGTCATTGGATTATAAGCTTCAACGGCTTAGGGCAGAATGTGAAGCAGGACGGAGAACAGAGTTATACATTCACGAAGATGGTACGCTCCGACATGGAAGGCATCTTTGTGTATGCAGTGGTGACATCAGACAAGAGATCATGGCAGAGGCTCACAGTTCACAGTATTCAATTCATCCCGATGGCACAACGATGTATCGTGATATCCGTCAGCATTTCTGGTGGAACGGCATGAAGAGGAAGAAAGCTCGATTTGTCTCTCATTGTTTAGTTTGCCAATAAGTTAAAGCTGAACATCATAGACCAGCTGGACTTCTTCAACCTTTACCAATTCCAGAATGGAAATGGAAGCATATTACTATAGATTTTGTAACTGGGTTACCTAAATCCCCACCTGGGAGAGATGCTATATGGGTTATAGTTGACCGACTCACCAAGGTAGCTCATTTTCTCCCTTTCAGGATTGGTCAATCGACGGATCCGCTAGCAGAGATATACCTCAGACAGATAGTCAGATTGTATGGAGAGCCAGTCAGTATCATATCGGACAGAGATTCAAGATTTACATCGCACTTTTGGCGGAGTCTTCAAATGAGTTTGGAAAACCGTCTCAAGTTTAGTTCGACTTATCATCCACAGACATATGGTCAGTCAGAGCGCATGATTTAAACTCTCGAAGATATGTTATAATCCTATACACTTGACTTTGGTGGTTCATAGGAAGATCACCTACATCTAGTGGAGTTCTCCTACAATAACAGTTTTAAGCCAGTATCCAGATGGCACTGTTTGAGGCACTATATGGCAAAAAGTGCATATCACCTTTAGCCTGGAATGATGTAGGCGAGAGGGAGATGTTTGGTCCAGAAATGGTTACATAGACTATCGAGGTGGTCAGACAAGTTAGAGATCATCTTCGAGTTGCACAAGATCGTCAGCGCCATTGGGCTGATTCTCATCGACATCCTCTTGAGTTTTCTATCGACGACCACGTATTCCTTAGGATCTCGCCTACCCATGGCGTCATTCGATTCGGCATGCGGAAAAAGCTTAGTCCTAGGTATATAGGGACGTTTGATATTCTCGAGCGAGTAGGTGATGTGTCATATCATCTCGCTCTTCTACCGTTGTTACATGAGGTACATGACGTATTCTATGTATCCCAATTACGACAGTATATTTTGAATTCTAGCCATATCCTTGATCATTCGGAATTGGTTGTTGGTACCAACCTTTCGTATGAGGAAAGGCCCGTATCCATATTGGATCGAAGGGAGAAGACACTCAAGAACAAAACTACTAGTTTAGTCCATGTTGCTTGGGGTCATCACTCTTTGAGTGAGTCAACTTGGGAACGTGAGGATGATATCCGATCGCGATATCCACACCTGTTTTATTCATAAGGTATAATGTCTTTCTTATGCCTTGTGCTTTTAATTCCTTGCTTGCATGAATAATTGCTTGATTGACTGCTAGTCGTAGATTGCCAGTATCAGTATGACTTGTCCCGACACCTCTAGCCTCTTGATTAAATTTCGATGACAGAATTTTTCTAAGGCGGGTAGAGTTGTCACTCTCGTTTTCCGTTATACATATTTTTATTATACGTGTACGGATTTTTGACATTTGTTAGATGGATCGTAGTTAGACTTGTCTTGCTTAGCCTAGTCTTGGTTTACTCTTGCCTTGGTTTATTTGGTTTGGTTCACCTTGGTTCTATATGACATGTTGGCTTGTCTTGGTTTGGTTTGGGGTTGGGTTGAGATGAGTTGGCTTGGTATATAAACCAACTTCTCATCTCTCTCCTCCATTATTTCTCATTACTTCTTTATCTTATTCATTTACTCCTCCCACCTACCAAGCCCTAGGCAAGTACAACTTGCTCTATGGAGAACATGATAGATCTCTATTTTTGTTTGTTCTATCTTCTTTTTTACATGATTCTAAGCATCTTTAGAACTTAAAATTTTCAGTTTTGATGGTTATATTTTTGTAGATCTAAGTTTTAAGATTTTTTTTGTTCTTCTTGGTTTTGATCTCTAAAAACTTGGTATTTCTAAAAACTAATGGTTCTATGTTGTAGAAAATTTGATTTCGTGCAGTTTTGGCTTTTATTTTGCTTGATTTCGATTTCGGATGAGGAAGTTATGGTCATGACGAGTTTTTGGAACTTCCATGGCTGAACTTGCTGTTTGGGGACGATGATTCCCATGCGCCGAAACCCCCATGTTCCCGGGAGGCCATGCGCCGAGAGACCATGCGCCATGAAGTCCCGGCAATGCGTCCTTTGACTTCGAGCGTGTCATGCGCGTAGTTTTCCTATGCGCATGTACTGAAGATGCAACGTGAGTTTCCCATGCGCAGATGTACAAGAATTTTCCATGCACGGATGTGCAGGAATTTCCCATACACGAATGTGCAGGAATTTTCCATGCGCAAAAGTGCAGAAATTTTCCATGCACGAATGTGCAAGAATTTTCCATGCGCGAATGTGTATGAATTCCCATGCGCCAGAATTGCCATGAATTTCCATGCACCGGAACTGCTCAGAGTTGACCATGCACCGGTTTTGCTCTATTTCACTATTTTTGCATGTTTAAGTTATTTTGTAGCTAGAATCTTGTAGAACTCAAAACATAAAAGTTATAGATCTTTGTCTTGGCTTCAAGAATCTTCTTGTCTCACTTTAATTGGAGTTTACATGTGATTGATAGTTCCAATCACCCCTGAATGTAATTGATCTTCTTTGCATGTTTTTCTGTACTTGGCCTAAATTGTTTCGACCCGACTTGATAAGCTTGAACTTGACTTGAATATGATAACATGACCCGTCTCAACATGGCTTGATCGTGACCTGTCGAGGCGCACTCTTGACTAGTAACAAGTAGACTTGATATGACATGTATAAACTTGATAGTGGCCAGTCGAGGCGCACTTCCGACAAGTACTCTTGACATGACCAGTAACCTAACATGACATGTATAATCTTGAAAGGCTGTTGCGACAGCTACTCTGACCTGCTAAGTAACTCTTGTCTTGACACCGTGGTTGATTTTTTTGATTGTGCATGTACAAGCTACATGTCTCATCTTGCATCATGTCTAGGATACGGATTCCTAGTTACCACGGTCAGGGATTCATAATGAATCTGACTAGGTTAAATGACTAGATTTATTAAGTAGTTCATATAGAGAGAGTTTTCCAGTTACAAGCGATCCCGTTATCTCGGCCACACATGAAGGACTTGTAGCCTATCGACGAGTAGGGCATATTTTCAGCCCACTGTCATGTGGGACACTTCTTGAATATTAAAGCACACTGTCATGTGTTGCACTCTAAGTCACCTAATAATTCTTGTAACTCTAATAAATCACCTCGCCTGGATAACCTGGATAGCTGTAGGGCTTGTGACTGTGGGAACATCTCATTGCATCTTGCTAGTAACTAGGCTTGTGACAACCCTAGTTAGTTAAAGTATCAAGCCGTACTCTTGCTTGGCCGTGATTGATGGATGGAGTCTAGTCTTGTCTAGACAGTACTAGTATATGGTTACTTCAGTGTATTATTGTTTATGTCCTACTCTTGTCGATAAATGGTTAAAGACTAAGTTATATTCAGATGAAGGGTTACAACTTCTGTCCTTGATTGGTTTACAGGTTGTAATTTGGATTCCAGAATAGCTTCAGAGTTATCTTATCATTTATCATCCTATTTTCTAACTAATGTATTCTTGTTATTATTTATGTCTCTATGTTCTAATATGCTGATTTTAGTTCTTAAGTAAAGCCTCCCTTGTGGCACTTGCTCTTTTGGGTTCGGACCCAGCTGGTTTTGTATGGCCAAATTTCAGAGTAGCACCCGAGGATCTACCTGTCTTCCAGCCAGATGGTGAACACCATACGTAATCCTAACAACGAGTGGATTTCTTCTTTTGCTCCCCCAACTTAATTGTAAATTATTATTTTGAGACATTTAGCCGCCAAGCAAGTGTTAACTCATGTTGAAACTTACATTCTGTTTGCCTAAGGGTTGTAACATGATTGGCAAATCGTAGGGTCGATCATGTATGACTTAAACTCTTGCTAGTCTTTGCATTTTGTATGACTAACTTCATGATCATCTGAATATGTAATGTTTGAGACGACTTACTTTGTATGTCTGATGATATAATATCTTGTAACATTTATTTGCTTGCTTGAGATTGAGACACTAGGCTTGTTCTTGACCATAAGAGACTGATAGATTGTAGTTTAACCCTCATGCATCTAGACAGCCGTGACCGTATTACGATGTGGATTGTACTTCAATGTACGTAGCTGGCTGTGTCTGTCCCTCGCTCTCCAGTATTCTGGTTCTGGGGAGTGACACATGATGCGCCCCTCACAGGGCATCCTTGTGGCATGGTCACCATCAATTGCTGATGTTGCAAAATAATAGCTGTACCATCAATGCGTTCTGTGTTCCAATGATTGCAACCAGCTGCACCTATCCGATATTGCCTCGGAAAAAGAGTGTCAATCGATGACGAGACAGAACCTCTGGTTACCTCGTGCCATGTCATTTCCAACTCCCATGCATTAGGGAGAAAGGCGAGCTCCGCCAACTCTTCGACCTCGTTTGTCCCATCAAAAAGCCGACTGAAGAAGAATCAGGAAGTAACCCTATCAATCGGGGTATTCTAGGGAACTCGATTGAGGATGAAAGCTCCAACAATGATACAAGATGGGGGTAGTCTGACCCCGACTATCCTCCATAACCCCTCATTCGAAGACGAGGGCATCCATCAAGGCACTGACACCGAAGCAGCTGGGGGTAGCCAGTACGAAGTATCGGATGAAGAAGCTCTTAGGCTAACCTTCCCACAAGAAAGCGAGGCTGAAAGCGAAGCATCAACCGATCCATCCACTTCTATCCACGTCATGCCCGTCTACATGACAGGGGGTGGCGATGAAGAAGAGATCTACACTTCAGCTTCGGATCTCGTTCGGCGCATGAACACCTTGGAAGATGGCCTCAAGACCCTCTCCTCTACTATGCAATCTTTGACCCAAATAATGTTTGAGATTCGAAATACTCTGACTTCTCAACCTTCGACAAGGGCGCCGGTATCCACTAGCCTCAATCCTGGGGCTAATGGAGAGTCCAGTATACCCCCTCAATGGGTATCTTCTAGAACAGATCATCACACCACCCCTCGAGCATCAACTCCTTCAGGGGCTGAGCTTCACACTTTACCTCCCTCACTTGCTCCTAGATCTATGGAGGAGTTAGCTAAGATGGTAAGGATCTGCACGATCGCTTCGGAGCGAAGAACAAACAGGAGGAATGTCAGAAGCTCGGAATCCGACAACCTTACCCTCCTGAATGGAATAAAGTGGTTTATCCTCCCAAATATAAACCACAAATACTGACGCCATTCGATGGAAAGGAGTCTCCCAGCCGATATCTGACCTACTTCCACTCCGTGATAGGACATCTACTAAAAGAAGATGCCTTGCTTACAAGTTTGTTCGTCGGGACATTGAAGGGAGTCACCTACGACTGGTACTGCAGTCTCCCTGGTAACTACATATCCTCCTTCGACGACTTAACACATATGTTCCTTGACTGATTCTACGATGGGGGAAAGGACATGACAATGTCGTCTCTGATATAAGTGCGCCAGACGGAGAAAGAAACTGTTCGAGCCTTCAACGAACACTTCCGTCAGGCATGCTTGAGATTACCAACTGGCATCCCAGAACATGTGTTGATCGACTCATGCAGTATGAACATGACGCTAGCCATCAAACTCTGGCTCGACTCTGTCCAGCCTCCATATTAGAGTTCGTTGATCATCTGAGCCGAAGCTGATGAAAAAAGGCACACAACGTACGACTTTTGGGGGTTAGCTTCACTGCATTTGATGACAAGGGAAAACCTGCCGCCACCAACAACAGTGGCCGCGAGCCCAAGGGAAAGCAAGCATTGACTATCAACGTCTCAAAAAGTACACAAGGGCCCACTCAGAAACTACCACCCGCACCAAGACTGAAGAAGGTCTACTCCTTCAATGATGAAGACACCCTGCAACTCTTCGAAATGCTGAAATGGAGTGACAAGATCAAGTTGCCTGATCCAAAGCATCCTGACGAGGTCGACAGGGTAGGCGAGCCGAGGTACTGTCACTACCATCGGTTCGTCGGACATCCGACTCGAGACTGCTACATCTTAAAGAACTACATACAATGCATGATTAATACGAATGTCATCTTGCTCGATTATGAAGAGAAGACAGTCTTGACCAACATGGTGTCACTGAAGCTCAAGATGGCGTCGTCCCCATCCCGAAGGCGACAATGGAAGTGATCAACCTTCCGCCAACTCGTGACAATGTGAGCGGACTAGTACCACTCACAACACCCCGAGGAGAGATCATGTGGGTTCATCTAGATCTCGCTCTAGAACTGACTCAACCGTGGGTATATCCTACCTCCAAAGCCAAAGGCAAGAAGACCAAGTCTTGCCGAATGGTGACTTCTTCTCCAGAGGAAGCACTGCCTGTACAAACACGTTCACAGCAGAATACTCATCAAGGGGAGGCTCCGGTCGAAGTGACGCCTCCTGTCAGTACTAAAGCTGTCCAAGGGCAAGGTCCATCCCATCCGCCAGCAGTCGACAAACAAAAATAGAAGAAGGCCCGTTTCGACAGGCCTCTACGAAATGACAGTGCTCCGGGATTGACCAAGCTCCACAACTTCGACATACTGGTCCAATTCGCCAGTACTCCAGCTCAGCTGTCCCTGTTCGAGGTTCTCCGACTATCCAAAGACCATCGAGAGGCTCTATATGAAGCACTGAAGGATGCTGAGTCCTTCATTAGCCAAGTCAAGCAGCCTGAAGACGATCCAACAGCATGTCCATACTACTACAGTGTATGAGAGATAATCCCCAACATCACTTTCACTCAGCAAGACATGCTGCTCAAGAACAACCGACACAACTGACCATTGTATTACACATAGTACATCGGCACCATCAAGGTGGATAGAATGTAGATCGACCCCGGGTCATCCTTCAGCATTATCTTCTGGACTCTGCTCCAGACATTGGGGATCCCGATGCATCGTCTGACGGCATCCCACACTACAATCAGTGGCTTCAACGCTAGTAAGAGTAAACCACTGGATAAGATTCGGCCCGGCTCAAATGCCATATCGATGATCTCCAGACCGAGGTGACTTGCTATGTCGTGGATGCGGACGTCAACTACAACATCCTGTTGGTGCGCCCATGGATACACGAATACATGGTGGTGCCATCTACCTTTCACCAATGTATGAAATACGTATCCACCAACGGAATAGTCTGAACAGAGTTTGTTGATGTCGATCCCTTCAGAGGGATTGAGGCCTTCTTCACCGACTCCGATCTTTATAAAACAATTCACTTGGATGACGAAGGCAACGATGCCGATGACGAAGCAAAAGTCGAAGTTAAAGCTGACACTGAAGCAGAAATGATGACCAGCGCCCCTCTGAAGGTGTGACTCAAGGGAAAACCTCCCCAAGCATCGGCCCCTATCGTGGTCAAGCTGTGCAGGAGGGCACTAGCCTCCTTGGCTGAAACAACAACCAAAGCCCCTTTGAAGATACGACTCAAGGGGAGACCTCCCCAAGTGTCAGCTCCTCTCGTGATTAAGCTGCACAAAAAAGTACCAGCCTTCGAGGCGTTAGCTGACGTGCCTCTCAAAGTGTGGCTTAAAGAAAAACCTTCTGAATCGTCTCCTCCCTTTGTGGTCAAGCTACAAAGAAAGGCCCCAGCGTCTCTCTCAACACAGACTCAAAGGCCGATACGGGTCAAGCTCCTGATGAACTCTCTCGAACCGCCCAAGGCTCCTCTAGTGCTCACTGACGAAGAACTGGGAGAGTACATATCGGCCAATGTCGATGCCCCATCCCTTGATGATGTAATTTCTCGGGACAAGATCCCGTATTTTATCAATAAAAGATTATGTTTGAATTATTCTAGTCTTCCACATTGGAATGCCATCTATATCTTAGATAATGCCTTACAGTCGTTGGAAACAGAAATAAAGACTGTCAATCATGTAAATCGAGTCATTTTGTACCAAAGATTTTGTTATATTGTTTCGCCTCGGAACCAGGACGAGAAACCTATCATCTTCGACAAGGTCAAGCGCCATCAAGAACTCCCACCTGTCGAGCTAGAACCTGATACTGACAGAATGCAAGTGTATCGGTACACCGATCAAGCAAAGTACCTCATCCAGAAGATGGGTTACGACTTGGAAAGCGGCCAAGGTCTGAACTATGGTAGAAGCCAACATCTCCTTTTACGGCTCCCAGTTTTGAAGGGGAAGTCACAAGACTATTACCACCGTACTCGACGGGGAGTGGGCTACACCACGCCTCCAACAACCCCAAAAAGTTCAGAAGCATTAGAGGCCATACACTCTCACTCATCTAAAGCCTCAACCTGGGATTCCGATACCAGCATCGGCCCAATCTTCAGGAATGTGTTGTCAGCCAACATGACATCCACACATCCTTCGAAAAAAGAAGATAATGATCAAGAGGTAGAATTCTTCGAAGAAGAACCCTAGGCTCAGCAGTTGGGTGCACAATAGAAATCTTGCTTCGATCTACGGGAATACCCAACTGAAGATGAAGTCGAGCAGATCGACTTAGGGGGTGAATCCTCGTCCAAACCCATCTTCATTAGCAAAAGCCTGGGAGCGGAGGATTGGGAATCCCTGATTCAGTTGGTCAAAGAATACATCAACGTCTTCGCCTGAAGCTATGAAGACATATCGGTCTAGACCCACAAGTTGCAATGCATAAACTTAATATCTTACTCAATGCTAAGCCTGTTAAGCAGCAATAGCGACGCTTTCGTCCTAACATCATGAACGCCATTGACAAAGAAGTGGATAAACTCTTGGTCAACGGGTTTATTTACGAAGAACAACACCCATATTGGGTGGTTAATATCATTTTTGTCACTAAAAAGAATAAGAAAATCCGAGTCTGCATCGACTTCTGGGACCTCAACTCATCTTACCTGAAAGACGAGCTCCCACTCCCGATCACCGAAGTAATGATCGACAACACATATGGCTTTGAACGCATGTCCTTCATGGATGGATATTCATGCTAAAACCAGATCAAGATGTTCCCAGATGACAAAAAAATATACGTCATTTAGGACCCGAAAGGGGGTTTACTGCTATACAGTGATGTCCTTTGGCTTGAAGAATACAGGTGCTACATACTAATGAGCCATGAGCACTATCTTTCACCAACACCTTCGTAAGACAGTCGAATGCTATGTCGATGACATCACTGTCAAAAGCCGGCTACGAGGTGATCACTTACAAGATTTGAAGACGGTCTTCGATCTAATCCGGGCACATCAAATCAAGATGAACCCTGCTAAATCCTTCTTTGGGATTTCTAGCAGCAAATTCTTGGGCTTCATCATCACTGCAAAAGGCATCCATGTGGATCCCGAGAAGACTAAAGCTATCCTTGACATAGACCCTCCGAAGAACCTTAGAGAACTTCAAGGCCTACAAGGACGTCTCGCATACATCCAGAGATTTATCGTAAAACTTTTTGGAAAATGCCAAACCTTTACAAAAATCATGAAGAAAGGAGTCTCCTACGTCTGGACGGAGGAATGTCAAAAGGCATTTGACGACATCAAGGCTTATCTCACAAGTCCTCCAGTCCTGGTAGCACCAGTCGCAGGCAAACCATTTTTGATCTACGTCCGTGCGATGGATCATTCTCTCGGCGCTCTATTAGCTCAGAAAAATGATGCAGGCTACGAGCAAGCTATCTACTACCTTAGTAGGACAATGATCGGGACCGAACATCGGTACAGCCATGTCAAAAAAGAATGTCTAGCTTTGGTATTTGCCATCCAGAAGACTCGTCATTATGTCTTGGGACAGACGATCCATGTCATCTCCCGAGTCAATCCACTCAGAGTTCTCATGACAAAGTCGGGTGCACTAAACTCTCGATTGGCTACTTGGGCGATACTATTGACACCATATGATATGGTATTTGTCCCGCAAAAATCTGTCAAAGGCCAAGCACTGGCAGACTTTCTAGCGGCACATCCGATTCCGAAATCGTCTAAACTCTATGAAGACATTCCAGATGAGGTGTTAGAGTCCAACACCACCGAAGAAAACCCCTTTTGGCGAATGTTCTTCAACGGTGCTTCAAGAACAGGCCCCAAGGGTCAGATCATCGCAGGAGTGGGGGTCGTCTTGATCTCTCCCGACAAGTTGGTCATCCAGCGTGCCTACTCCATCTCGGAGCTGTGCTTCTGTAACACCCACTTCTCTAAAATGAGGGTAATTTTGAACTTTTATAATTTTTATTAATCAATAATAAGATTTAACTCATGTTATGATTTTTAGTAATTTTTAATTAATTTAAAACTATTTAAATATTGAAATGTGATTTTGATGGTTAACTAATGTAACCCTAGAATTGCTAAGCCTAGAGACTAACCATGACCATGGGAGCCTAGTCATGTGATTAGAATGTCATATTACTACTTTTAGCCTAAGGATATTTTGGTTATTTTGACAATTTTATGAAATTGTAAATTGTATTAATTAAATATATGCTAATTGTTAGGTTGAGACTTGACCTAGAATCTTAGCCTAATCTAGATTAGCCTTGAGCTTAGAGTCTTGATTAGGGTAACCTAGAAATGACAAGATTAATTATATCTAGATATTTCTAGGAAGGATATTAGGATATTTGTGAAAAAGAAAGCCTTATGACTAGTTGAACCAATAGGAAGGCTTAGAATTGGGTGGACAAGCCCTAGCCACTCATCTACATCTAAAACCTAATCCTAATTCATCTAATGGCAGACACTATAGGTAGGTTAGCCGCTCATCCTTTCATTTTATTCCATCTTGCCTCTTTTCCTTCACAAAGTGTTCTTTCCCAAATTAGAGAGCTTCTCTCTTTTATTTGATCTCTAAATTCTTACATCCCTCCACCAAAACCTCCATCCAACCTTCTTATACTACCAAGGGAGGGTGCTAGCAAAGATTTGGAGCAAAGTGCAAGAAGGAGTATCTTTTTTGGAAGATCTTCGTGTCGGAGTCGTATCCTTGGGAGTATCATTGGGATTCCACTCCCAATAGGTAAAACCAACCCTCTAAATTGATTTCCTATACATATTAGTTAGTTTTGAACCCATAGGATCCACCCCCATACATGTACCCTATTTAGATTCAAATTTGAGGCCATTTGGAGCTCTCTTGAGGATTTTAGATATGTATCTTGTGTCCTACTTGATAGATCCCAAATTAGGATACCCCATGTGTTTGTATGCATGATAATAGTTTATATAGATATTTAAATTTAGTTTTAGAATGGTTAGTGGATTTATCTTAGTTAGGATGGTTAGAATGAGTTTCATTTGGATACCTATGTTGGTATCTAAGTATCTTAGCCTACATGTGTTTCTTTTGTCCAAAACAACTCAAATTCGTCATAATATTCATCCATGTTTTTATTAACCAAAGCAACTTAGAAATATCATAACTTTTAGCTTAGAACTCTGATTAATCTCCTTTTTTTAAAGAACCGTATCGAAGTCAGATTTCCAAATATATATTTTAATAAGCCAAATTCTTTCTGAAACTTTTTGTAGAATTATTTGAGTGTCAGCTATACGAAAGACGAACGTGTTTCGGTATTTTCGCGATTCCGGGAGCTTTCGGACACGAAAATACGATCCGTTTGAAGTTTCAGAAAGCTAACACGAAGGACTAAAACATAATTTAATCCTAGAATTTAGTGAAGGCCCAATTGGTACAGTATTGATTTTAAGTAGAAGAGTGACTATACGACATAGGCATTTTGTGTAACCTATGAGCCTATGTAGTATGGATATTAAATGAATGTAGAGTATGTAATGCATGATATGTCCGATGAATGAAATAATATATATATAATATATATATATATATATATATATATATATATATATATATATATATATATATATATATATCCTCTTTACAAATATGTATATATATGGTTGAATGCAAGCATGTAGGAATCCAATCAATGTAATGTATGTATGCAATGCATAAATGTATGAATGAAAGAATGATATACAATGTATGCATGAAAGTATATAATGAATGCTAGATATGAATGCAAGGTATACATGTAATGATAGATATGAATGCATAATGTATAAATAATGTAATGTAATATATAGTAATAGCATGTATGGTAATGTAGAATATATGATGCAATGATGTATATGTCCACTATTTTCCCTTTTTTCTTGCATTTTTCCTTCCTTTCCTTTCCATTTCAATTTTTCCCCCCTTTTTTCCTTTTCTATTTTTACATGTTGTATACAATGTATATAATGTATAGATGCATGTAAGTATGTAATATGCATGAATGACATGTATGTAATAAAAATAAGTATATGCATGCAACTTAATGATATGTGAATGGATATAATACATGAACTGAAGTATGCATGTATATGGGATATGAATGAATGATATGTATATGTGTTAAGGTAATGTAATGTATGTATTCACATATATTTTGAGTTAAATATATGAGTTTGTATGCATATATTATATGTATGCATATATGCAGGAATGAATGTAATATAATGTAGAGTATGCATGTATGAATATAATGTATGCAAGTATATAATGTATTCAAATATGTATGTATGCATCTATGTATGTATGTATAGGTGCATGAATGAATGCAAGTATGCATATATGATATGTATGTAGGCATGTATGCAATGTATGTATGTATGCATGTATGCATGTATACAATGTAAGTATGTATTTATGCATTTCTATAAACTGAGTTAACCTATAACCTTTTACACACATGCATTCATACACCCTTTGACACCATGTATCCCATGTCACATACACCTACCTATCACTAAATCTGAGAATATTAACACATATCCTTTCACACACATGTCAAACACACACATACTCACTTACTCTTTTACCTCTCTTTCTCTCTCTCTCTATATATATATATATATATATATATATATATATATATATATATATATATATATATATATATATACATATACATAGATATATATATATATATCTATGTATATGAATATGTGAATGTGAATAATATATATACATTATATGACTAAGTTTGTGTGCTTTGTTAGCTTATGGTTTAGTTTTGTGCTTGGTTTAGCAAGTGACTTAGGTTATGAGTTAGTAGCTATCTTGGATACTTGATTTGCATATACTTAGTTTGTTTAGACCTAGAATTGACTAACCTAGACTAGTTGACCATTGTTGATCCAACCCTAGCAAGTTTGACCACAGTTGACTAGAGTTGACCTAGTTTGACTTTATAGTTGACCAGAGTTGACCAAGAGTTGACTTTGACCAAGATTGACTTAGACTCGTGTAGATTGCATTATAATTTCAATTACCATATAAATTAAACTCTTTATAACCTGTGTTGCTATAACTAGGACTCTGTGACTCCAGTTGGCCATCTTTTCATATCAGCTGTTCAGGGTATCAGACGAGTACATTCTCTGACCGTTTCATACTTGCTAGAATTTATATTCCTACTCTAGATTACTTTACTTGTATGCTGTCACGTTGGTAACACGGATTGGTACTATATAGATCTTTTCATGAGATGTTATCCCCCTCGGGAGCATCAAGTACTTCATGTCATGTGTGTTTCACTTACATCATGCATCTCCATGCTTCACCATTCATGTATACTCTTGTGTTTCATGTACTCTCATGTTCACAAAGCCCTCATGAATCAATTTCACGTGCGCTCGAGGATGAGGCAGTGAGATCATGAATCTTAACATAACATGTCTGGATTCTTGTGTATTGATTGGGGATGGAGGGAGTATAAATAGTCATGTGGACAATTTCCAAAGTAGTGTATGTTCAACCTCTCATGTTTATTATCAAGCCGTTCACATGTCTATCTTGTACTCTGATTCACTAGTCATTGATAGTTCTCTACTTATAATAGATATTTCTATTATAGTTATCTCTTTTACTTTATGTACATTCCTTCAGTTATTCATGTATCTTACTCTATTGCATGTTTATTATCTTCTGACATAATATGAACTGCGTGAGATGTATTGTGCTCGTTCTTGTCCTGACTGGACCTGTTGAAAATATTACAGGTAACATAAAGATTCACAGCTAACCTAGAGGACCAGTAGTGCTTGGAGTAGATTGCTAGTTTTTGGCTTAGTTTTGTCTGTTGGAACTTGTATTGTAATAAGTGGAGATTTGAGTTGTATTTGAGATTGTTTGAGATATTATTATTTTAGAAGTTTATTTAAGTTGTTGCTTTGAGTTTAGTATAGACTTCTGTGTTATCCTATCGTACTTAGACTGTGATTGAGTTTCATTATATCTATACTTGTCCTCCGTTCGGAGTTGAGATTTGACAAGTACATTATATAATTGCGTGAGTTGTTAATTAGATAGTAACCTAGAACAGCATTCTACCGTCGACACTGTGGCGTAGGCTAGACGTACCCACTTCTCGTGCCCCTACACTGGGTGCGGGTCGTGACAGCTCCAACAATGTAGCAAAATACAATCCCCTCATCATAGGTCTCCAGTTACAAGACAACTGGAGGTAAAATACCTCGAATCTTATGGCGACTCAAAACTCGTCGTCAATCAAGTTCGAGGACAATACGAGGTGCGCCACGAGGACCTCGCCCCCTACCACAAAGCATCCTTGGACATCATCTCAACCTTCATCGTGTTCTTTATAGAACACGTACCTCGGCTACAAAACCTAGAGGCTGATGCTCTAGCTGGCCTCGAAGCCTCATTGGTGGTACCCATCGGGACTCAATACTTTGTTACGGTGATTGGCCGAGATTTAGCATGCCCAAAAATAATCTGTACATGTGTTTGAATCATGCCATGCTTGCAGACGTTAGTGTCAACGTCAGAGACTGGTGGTTTTTATTCATTGACTTCGCAGTCTACGGAATCCTCCCAGATGACCCGAAGGAAGTAGTCTCTGTTAAAAGGCGCTCCTTCCGATTCTACTATGATACATCCACCAAAATGTTGTACTGGCACTCCTACGACGGGCTTCTTCTCCGATGTCTATCGAATGAGGAGGCAGTCGAAGCTCTTCGAGAAGTTTATGAAGGGACCTGTAGGGCTCATCAACCTGGGCCTAAGATACAGGACCGACTCTGATGAATAGGCTATTACTGGCCTACTATGATGGCTGACGCTCTGAATATGCAAAGAAGTGTCGTGCCTGTCAGCTTCATGCTGACTTCATCCACAGACCGTCGGAACCTCTACACCCTACGATCGCCTCCTGGCCATTCGAAGCCTGGGGTTTGGACAAAGTAGGACTAATCACCCCTCCCTCATCTAGGGGACACTGCTTCATCCTGGCAATCACCGACAACTTCTCTAAGTTGGCGGAAGTAGTACCACTGATAGAGGTGAAGAGCTCCAAGGTGGTCAGTTTCATTAAACATTACGTCGTCTACCATTTCGGGGTACCACGGAGGATCATCCACGATAACGGTCCGCAATTAATCAGCCATCACTACAACAAAAATACCTTTTAATGACGGCTAAAAAGCGTCATTAATTGTAAACCATGACGCTTTTTTTCTCAGTCCAAGCATTATGAAATCGGGTGTTATAAATATTTTTAAAAGCGTTATAGATAATTCATCCAAAACCGTCATTAATAGGTTGAATTTGTGCTACGTTTTATTTTGAAAGCGTTATGGATAGTTATGAAAAACCGCTGTATATGGTCGTTGTATCACATTTATAACGCTCTATACTGCATGTTATACATTCCAAACGCTGCTCTATTCAATTCGAAAACAACTACTTTGAACCATATTCACAACAAAGCATTAAAATGTAATATAAAGTACCATTCTCCATTTCATTGTCTCAAAATAGAGTATTTTAGCTACCATTCTACATTTCTCTATTTCATTATATACATCTTCTCAAAATATATAGAGTATCCAATATAGAGTACACTTTTGCTACATCAAAACTATCGACATCAAAAATCTCACAGATACTGTAGCGAAGATGCACACTTATAACGCTTCAACTTGGTCACATGAAGACTGTCCATAGCATATGTACGTATAGCAAAATTCTGAAAAAGAAAGCAAAACCCTCACTTTTAGAGTCTGTCAATTTTAGAGTCTGTGATTTATATCGAAAAACCCAGAGTATCAGAGTACTCTAATAAAAACCAAAACCGACAAATAAAGTAAAACATCTAGGCACGGCATAGTGGACGTAGTCCCAAAATCAACGATACAGGCATGCTAATGGAGATGTCATTCCCGAAATAGAAATACTCCCAACTAATATATACCCGCATGTGATTTATATCGAAAAGCTCCCAACAAAAATACCCACAGTACCAAGTTAAACCCATCATGCATAATAGATACCCAACCAACAATTTTAATCCAAATAGCAAAACATCTCCTACAGCAAAGAAATCTTTCCCAACCCAACATGTATAATAGGGAAAACCTAAACCAACATTCTACAACAAGTATAGGAAGGAGAACCCAAGCAACAATTTATACAAAAAACCCAAACCAACAATGCATGCATCACAAATAATTCCAACAGCAGCTAGGTAACCCGAAATCGAAAATGATCCAACAGCAAGTAAAGAACCGAACATGATCTAAAGATCATTTCTGCTTCACAAACAAAGACAATCGTAGGATCGTCAAGCCAAAATCGAACCCAACACGTATCAGTCGAACGAAACCCTTTTTATGTCGGGATCGAGATCCAACAACATCATCGACAAACAAAATAAACCCAAAAACTGAAATCAATCAAGAGTTTAGAATTTATACCCCAGAATTTGGTGTCGGAATCCGAAGGGAGCCTTCGAACTCGGCTCGCAGGCACGCACAGCGCCTCGCCGGGTCGTGGCTGCAACTGTGGAGAGGCTACATCATCGACACGAAGGTATCCTCACATCCGTGTCCAGTATCGACTCGTTCAAACACGAGCTTATCTGCACCCAGAATGAACAATCCAACAGTACCAACATACAAACTACGACCAACGACAAGAAACGAAATAAGATATATAAGATGTCTCAGATAAGGATCAATCATCATCTGCTGTACTAGCGTGCCATAACATGTATAGGACACGTCCCGACACGGAGCCAGTATATCCGATACGATCTGCAACACTTTGGTTCATTTGGTCGAACGACCATCACCAAGAGTATCAGAGTACTCTGATAAAAACCGAAACCGACAAATAAAATAAAACATCCAGGCATGGCATAGTAGACGTAGTCCCAAAATCAACGACACATGCATGCTAATGGAGATGTCAATCCCGAAATAGAAATACTCCCAACTAATATATACCCGCATGTGATTTATATCGAAAAGCTCCCAACAAAAACACCCACAGTACTAAGTTAAACCTATCATGCATAATAGATACCCAACCAATAATTTTAATACAAATAGCAAAACATCTCCCACAGCAAAGAAATCTTTTCCAACCCAACATGTATAATAAGGAAAACCTAAACCAACATCCCACAGCAAGTATAGGAAGGAGAACCCAAGCAACAATTTATACAAGCAAGCCAAACCAACAATACATGCATCACAAATAATTCCAACAGCAGCTAGGTATCCCGAAACCAAAAATGATCCAACAGCAAGTAAAGAACTGAACATGATCTAAAGATCGTTTGCGCTTCACAAATAAAGACAATCGTAGGATCGTCAAGCCAAAATCGAACCCAACACGTATCAGTCGATCGAAACCCTTTTTATGTAGGGATCGAGATCCAATAACACCATCGACAAACAAAATAAACCCAAAAAATGAAATCAAGCAAGAGTTTAGAATTTATACCCCAGAATTTAGTGTCAGAATCCGAAGGGAGGCTTCGGACTCGGCTCGCAGGCACGTACAGCACCTCGCCGGGTTGCGGCTGTGACTGTAGAGAGGCTTCGAACTCGGCTCCCCAAATACAATTACACTCCCTTGAACAAGAACAAACAAAAAAAACAAATAACACAAGCATTTGGTACTTACAACTATTTTATCGAACATGAAGCACACATAGAACAATTCCCAATAAAACGTTTTTAGGGAAAAAAATCCAAATCAAAATCACTCACTTAATCAAGAAAAGTCAACGATGATGCAGCCCTTTTCGGATCATCGTCGACGTGGACGCAGACGTCGGAAAACCCTAAAAGAACCCTAATTTTGGAGAGATGGATGCATGTATGGTTGTCAAAAATTAGGAGATTTTACTAAAATCATGTCGAGGCAGAATTTAGGGCATAAAATAAGCAATGATCGAGATTTTAGGACAAACCGGTGGTGAAGGCTACGCCGGTGACAACCTTCCCTCTGCGGTGGAGTCTGTAACTGAGGGAAACGAGGAACGGGCTGAGAAAAGTTGGGGAGCGGGTAGCGGGCTGAGGGGAGTTGGGGAGCGGGGAGTGGGATGAGGGGAGTTGGGGAGCGGGAGGAGAAGGAGAAGAAGAAAGAAAGAGGGTTTAGAATTTTTCTTAAGTGCGGGAGAATTGCGGGGGAGTCGAGGTTTGACTTAAATTTTCGTGCTTTTTTTATAACGCTCGTATTACTAGAGCACTATCAATAGCGTTTTTAATGTAAACCATCATAGATTCTAGTCTTACTGAACTTTGATGACGCTTCCACATCAGTCATCATGAAAACCACTTATCAAGCGTCATTAATAGGTCTTTTTGTTGTAGTGCATGTGTTCAGCAGGTTCTGTGACAAGAATCGCATTCAAAACGTGGCATCAACCGCCTACAATCTGGCAGCAAACGGGTTGGTAGAAGCTTTCAATAAAATAATTATCAAGCTACTCAAAAAGGTTGTGTCATCTAACAAACACGACTGGGATGAGAAACCAGACAAATGCCTTTGGGCCTACTGCACAACGGTACGGACCCCAACGGAAAACACACCATTCTCCCTGGTTTACGGGAGCGAAGCGGTACTGACTCTGGAAATCCAGATCCCCTCACTACGGGTGGCTATCATGAACCAGCTGACAGAGGAAGATAATCAACGTCATCGTCTACAAGAGTTGGAGGCGCTGGACGGGAAACGTCTCTTAGCTCAACAATGCATCGAGCTCTACCAAGCTCGTATTTCACAAGCCTTCAATAAGAAGGTCAAACAAAGGACTTTTTAAGTGGGTGACCTTGTTCTGTCAATCAGAAGACCAATGATGATGACTCACAAGACTCCAGGAAACGTTGAACCCAAATGGGAAGGCCCCTTCATCATAGAGACGGTGTACTCTAACGGTGCCTACCGACTTGCCAAACCAAATAGAAACTTGTTCATGATGCCAATCAACGACAAGTTCCTAAAAAATTATTATGCCTGAGATCCCTCAACATGTACTTTCATCTCCCCAGCAGGAGAACTTATGAACTCAAACATAGATTTCATTCCCCCCATTCATTCATAATCATATGCTTCCGGAGCCCAGTTGTTCCATTGTATTCTCTTTCTAGTAGAAAACATCCATGTACATATTACCTCTAAGTTGTTTCTCTACATCTCCATAAAGTTAAATCTTTTGTTGCGTAAGATCACGCTAAAATCTATGTTTACCACGTCCACATTACCTCTGAGTAAATATTTCATCCAACAACCCCGTGTTGTTATACCCCAATCATAGAACATCCATGTTCATATCACCTCTGAGTTGTTCTACCTACCCCCATCAAGTTCATTCCTACCACATCTATATCACCTCTGAGTAGGAAAACTCTAACATCAACCCCATATTTACCACGTCCATATCACCTCTGAGTAAATATGCTGCTTTCCTCTGTCAACTTATTATTTGTACCTAGAAACCAAGGTGCACAAAAGATAATAGGTCCACCAAAAATCACAAGTTCATCACACAAGTTGAACAAACAAAAGTTATTTATTTTCTTCATTCAATAAGAGTAAAGAATTACATCAGCGTTGAAAAGAAACAAAAGTAAACTACATCTTAAGACATCGAAGAACAAAGATAGAAAATGCTAAAGACAAGAAAAGGAAGTCGGCTTCAGCTTTATTCTCCGAGAATGGCAGCCACAGAACGGACGATGAAATCCTACAGCCAGGGATGATAGTTATGTTGAGGCATATACCACTTCATCAGCCATTTCGCATATGAAGGTTCTATCTGATTAAGGTCCTTGACAGAACCAGGAGGGTCAGAACTTCCGGTACTGCTATCTTCCAACACAGACTCCTCCTTAATGGTTACTTTAATTTTTGGAGTTATCTCCTCCTTAACAGTTACTGGTTCTCCTTTGACAAAAAGAGACGGTATCTCCTTCTTCACGACCGCCTCCGCTTTCGGAATGGATACTGCCACACAACAAGAAAAAGAAGCATCAGCAAAACAACTCAGCATTGGCGCATGCAAAGCAGCGGTGCATTAAAAGTCTTGGCGCATCTCCATGCGCACAGACTCAATCCCACCATGGCGCATATACAAGACCAAAGTCCATACACAATGTATGAAAGCTTTGGCGCAACATCAAGACTAAAGTCCATGCGCGTCAGCAGAAGGATGCTTCGGCGCATCATCAGGACCAAAGTCCATGCACGTCAGCAGAAAGAGGCATATGCGCATCATCAGGACAAAGTCCATGTGCGTCAGGTCAAAGAAGCCTAGGCGCATCGTTAGGATGTGGCTCATTCAGCCGCATCCATGCGCTTCAGCGGTGCTATTCCAAACGTGCAACGTAGTGTCTGTACAAAAGCTTCCAAGACAGAAGTTCACCCACCGATCACCTCCGGCCGCACTTCGGCGTACGTCGTTTCGACAGCGGGGGCCTTCTCGACATTGGCCTCGACATGCTTCTTGCTTAGGACTCTGCCTCGGCCAGCACCACCACGGGGAGTCTTGGGCACCATCTCAGCTAGGGTTTTCGAAGGGAAAAAAAGAAAATCTCTAAGGAAGAATAAAGAAAGAAGAGAACTTTCTCTTTCATCAGGCACCTATTTATAGGCTCTGCCACGCGTATGAACTGATGAGACGTGAGGTCAGCAGCAGCCGCTTCGGGTCTCGTGAAACCGACGGCTCTATATCTTCCGAAAGATCATCTTTATCACTTTGCAAAACAAGGCATTATCTTTTTGGATATTTAAAATCAAGAAGAACACGCGCCAACACGCATATGCACCGAGCGGCCATGCGCCAAGACATGGTATGCGCCTAGGACATCTACTACCCATGCTTCTTGTTCAAAGTATTCCAAAACTTGACATAAAGTTTTGAAAACTTTGAAGGGTTCCTGTAGAAGCATGGAAATTACGGGCGCATCAAGGGCCAAAACCCTTATGCGCTCCAAAATGGCATACGCCCTAAAGCGTCATGCGCCACAGAATGTTATGTGCAGATGAACTCAAAACAGAACACTCGACTCAGCAAAGAAAAGAGAGATATAAAATTAGACTTTTATTGCATATGAGAGTCAATTACATGTCCAAATTCTTTGTTACAATGAAAACTCTACTACAAAGGAGAAAGCATCACTCAAACGTCTCAGCTAGGCCTATCACTCTTACGACTCAGCTAGGCGCATTATCCCGTCCCATCAGAGCGAATTACTTCCTCGTCAACATACGAGTGCTTCGGCTAATGAAGCAGTTATAGAGCAGAACGAGGCAGTTTGCTACAACCCCGATCTTTGGATGCAACATGCACCTTGCCTGCGGCACTTCCAGCATAACAAAAACTAGAGCATGGCAAAACCCAAATCCAGTAATCAACATCATGACACACAGTCGATAAAGTGCACAAATATGAACAGCCAACTCGGCGCATCTCAGTCTTCTGAAGGAGTTCATCATAAAAGCTTCTTCGAACGAGGAGATCTGCAACCTACAGAGTAGCGTCTAGCTATGGAGGAGGACTGGTCGAGTTCATCTCCATTCGGAAAGGAAAGTGAAACGAGAAACAAACTTCTCTTCACGCTGCTATTTATAGGCCAGGACAAATCAAACCCATACACCGAGTGGTAACTTTCTCGAAGTCGGTACAATGAACTTGCATTTATGGTGATGAATCTGTCCCTTCGAATTCAACATCAAAGAAGTCATTAATGCCTCGAAAAAGCCGCCAAAGACTGACCAATGAGTATGCGCCATGCGGCGGATGCACTTGTCAGCACCATGCGCCCCATTCCAAAGCGCCCAGTGGAGCACAGAATGATGCGCCCAGTGATGCACAGAGATGCGCCCACTTAGGTTCGTCACCCATCAAGCATTTAATGCTATGTGACAGAGTTGGCAGTACGCTTCCCGAAGACTGAACAGTTGACAGCTTTTACAAAAACGAAGAGCCGCCGATGTCAGCTTATTCTGTCAGTTACAGTTGTGCCCCGCCACGAGGCTGACTGATCACTCGCATGTGCCTCCATAGCCATGTGCCCAAAGTTCTGCATGCGCTTTAAAAGCCATGCACCCAGGCTTGCTCCTAATCCCAAAAGATAGAAGTCAAGTCCCTGCATGCGCCTCCACTCCCATGCGCCCGAAGCTCTGCATGCGCCTCAAAAGCCATGCGCCCAGACTTGCTTGTGACTCCTAAAAGTGTCATGACCCGTACCCGTATTTTGGGATACGAGTACGTGTCCAAACCAGCCTACACCACAGAGTCGACGGTAGAATGCTGTCAAAACCATGATGCTCAAAATCACATATTAATAACTTTTATTGCTCATTCACATTTCTAAATTAATTACAACATTTACAAGATTTATATTTGAAAGGAAATACAAAGTCTCACAAAATCTATTACAACAATTTAAGCTATCTAACTAGTTTCTAGGTTTTGACCTGCGAGTACACCAGTATCTCTCAATGCTAAGAGAAGTCACGGCTAACTTAAAAAATTTTAGTTTCTGGTCAGGAATGGAACAAGCACACAGACCGACAGGCTATTCAAAAACATGATAGAATTTATAAGACATAAAAATAGCATATGTGAAATAATCTAGTAAATAAAATCTAATATCATGGCAAATCAAGAAAGAAAGTGGATAACTCTACAACAGGATATATTAACTAGAAGAACATGTAAATAGGGTGACATGACATATTGTGAAGAGATACAAAGAATCAAGTAAATGATAACTATCTATGTGTTTTAAAATATCAGGTTTGATATGTGAACGACTATGGGGTAAATCCGGCACCCCGTACTTGTATTGTGCGACTGCTATTCTCCACGAAAGATACGGGGGATAGTTCTGGGTAGTCCACATGTCTACTAAGATATTTTCCCTCCCGACTAGTACTCATGGACTCAAACAAGTCACGAAACAAGTAAACATGATAATCAAAAAATATAGTATGTAGAGATCCATGATACTAATCCGTGTAACAACGTGTCAGCAAGCAAGAGAGCATATGTATAAACATGAAATAGAAAAACTACTATAAATCAAAATCAATCAGTATGTGTACTTACCTGGTGAAACCGATAATACCATGCATTAGGAGTAGTCCAGTTGGCTTAGGAGTTGATGTGAAGAAGTTTGGAATCGCAAGAAAGGAAAAAACACGATTAGTCACGGTGAAGGATTGATCTTAGAAGGAAATTTGATATAAGAAAAGTTACTCCCTTAATCTCAACGTTTTTATAAACAACTATTTTAGAAATTAATCATAACCCTCAAAAGACTATATATTTATTTTGAAAACTATTTCAGAAATTATTTATGAAAAACGATATTTTTGTTAGTTAACTATATCTTAGATGAATTCATTTTACACACACACACACACACACACACACACACACATATATATATATATAAATATATATATATATATATATATATATATATATATATATAGTCATCCATTTTAGGCAAAAACTCAATTCTCGGGAAATATCTAGACGTACTATAAATAGCTATATTTTTGAAGTCAAAACCATTTTTGAAATATCCTACAAATAATATCATAATATAATTTAGAGACATTTTAATATATATATATATGCAATAATAATAAATAAAATTATTAAACTAGTAAATTAATAATAATAATAATAATAAAAAACAAGGAATAAATATACATACCGTTTCCTTACAGTATTAATAATTATTACGAATAATGAGGGTTGTCTCTTCTCATTGACTGTTGTGGAAGTAAAAAACAAATATTAAAACCATAACCCTTTACATGAAATCCAAAATAATATTAATAATAATAAAATTAACAAAACTATATTGTATTTTATTATGTATATATATATATATATATATATATATATATATATATACTTTTTCCTCTGATCTTAGCTTAGCCCCTTCCCTGCTCCCGTTCTCCCCCCATCTGTCCCGTGGAGTCGCTCGCGGCCGCCGTTTACCGCAGACGTCATGGCCGCACTGCTCCGGCGCTCTCGCGTCCTCACCCGTACCATCCCCGTCCGTCTGCCCCCCGCCTCGGCTGTTAGCTCTCACCTACCGAGGCCCGCCCCGCCTGCCCGACCGCCTGGACCAAGGCCCAGCTGGCCTTGGTCGGCCGCCCCGTCGCAGGGTTGGCTTCGCCACTTTGATGGTCGTCGGCGCCCTGCGGCCCTCCCGTCCCTCCCATATTCGCAGGCTTGTCCCTCCACCGGATGCCCGCTCAGCCAGCTGCTGGCGGAGCTGCGACCCCCCTCCCCCCGTGCTTTGGTCCCCCCCTCCGGTGGCCTCCCGCCTCGCTGACGTCCCTCACTCCGCCCCCCTCCGCGAAGATCGTCGCCCTGCCGTCGAGCCCCCTCGGATTAGAAATTCAAATTTAAATTCACCAATTTTGGATTTCCCGCTTCGCTATACGCCTGGTCTCCCTCTCGGGAGGCATGCGTGCCCCTCCATCCTTGGCACATATGCGTCCGTCCCCCCTGCGACTGCTTATGCGCCCACCCTCGTCAGCGTATGCGCCTCCACCTCTAGTTTATACGCCCCTCCCCCACTTCCAGGATATGCGCCCCTCCCTCCTCCAATCCCAGTATATGCACCCCTCCCTCCAGTACATGCATACCCCCCTCCAGCATATGTGTCCCCCTTCCAGCGTATGCGCCGCCCCCTTCCCTTTGCTCCCACTGCCGGCGCGCCTGCGGCTAGGTAGACCACCCCCCCCGGCCCTTTCCGAGGGGTCCCCCATCCACTGCTCCCTGGCAGATAGACCCTTTCTCCCGCTCTCGGCTCTGGATCAGTTGCTGCTTCCCCCTTCTCCATGTCCCCTCTAAACCCCCCCATCCCCTCTCAAGCCCCCTCCTTTCTCGGATACCCCCTTTCTTCGCTGAGATATTGAGACCGAACCGTGCCGCGCGTCTGCCCCCTTGCGGCCCGGAGATCGTCCTACCTGAGATCGAGTTCTCCTACCCTGTTGAGGGCGAACTCATCAGTATTTCGTTCACCACTGACGAGATCTCATCCTTGTCCTCTTCCTTCTCCACGACCTTCGTGTTGAAATTCTAAGCCAGATGCCCGAAGCTGCCTATTGTCAGTAAAGCCATCACGGCTAGGGCCTCTCAGCCACCTACAAGGTCACTCTATTTGATTCTAAACACCTATTCCTTCACCTCTCTTCCGATCCAGACTCATCCCTAATCTGGGCCAAGGTCACCACTAACATCGGGCCCCTCAGCGTGAAGATCGCCAAATGGTCTCCCAGCTTCACCCCCAACGCTGACTCGACGATCATCTCTACGTGAGTCTCTCTGTCGACTCTTCCCCTTTGTCTGTTTCACCCCAGCTACCCTCAAGAGGATTGCCAGCTCCTTCGGGAACCTGGTGGCCACCGCTGTAGAAACCCAAAATTTGTCTAAAGGCAACTACGCCAAGATATATGTGGATATTGATATTTCCTCCCCCCCCCGACGGCCCTTCATCTCGAGTTAGGAGGACGGTCGCACACCCAAAAACTAGAATTTGACAGCAACATCAACTTCTGCAATCACTGTCAGATTAGAGGCCACCTCTCGAAGCTCTGCTTCAAGGTCCATACAGAGTTCAAGAAGACAGCTCCCAAAAGTATCCCATAGACGAGGACGAACCCCCTCCCACCCTCAGGCCCCATCCTTCCCCTTTCGAACTCCTACTCCCACTTTTTCGATAAGGATAGCTCTTCCAGCCCCAACGCTCCTCCTAAGTCGAACAATGGTTTGACCTCGAGCAAGTCTCTGGGCATATCCCTTCTCAACAGGTTCCAGATCTTCAGCCCGCCCCAGGCGACAGATGACCCGGCTGATCACCCCCCCGGCACTTCCCACCTCTACTCCGACAGCTACGTCTCATCTGTAAAAGACAGAGAGCAGAACCGTCTGACCTTGAGTTTACCCTCGTCGCTGACTGATCCCACCCCCTCCGCAGTTGAGGCAGAACACCCGACAGACATCATCCCCCTCCATAACTCCAAGGCTCCCCCCTCGCTGCAGTCGGCCAGTCCATCCACATCTCATATGAGCCCCAGCTTGTTGTCGATGGAGCGAGCGTCGTCGCGGCTGCTGCAGCCACTTCAGAGCCTTCTCAGGTCAACCAGGTAGTGCCCTACATAGCCCCTTTCGTTCCTCCCTCCTCCTCCAGCCTGGTGGTGGATACGTACTCCTTAGGCTCCGAATATGAAGCCAGGATCCGTCAGGCCCAGGAGGCTGGCTTTCTGGATCCTAATAACCCTCTCAGCGTCCTGGCCGAGATTGAGACAGAACTCATCCACCACACAAAGGACGCCTCTGGCAACGAGGCCCCGAACAACAGTGGCACGACGGCAGCAACATCCGCTCCTACCCTCAGGGCCCCCAAAAACCTTCCGATTAAGAAAAAGAAGAAACATGCTCAAGAGACATCGATCATGACTACCCGATCTGCCATCAAGAACAACCCCACCCCCATCCGCACCCTTGCCGACGGTTAACATCTTAGCCTGGAATGTCAGAGGGCTGGCCAATAAATCAACCATGAGGAGATTAACCACCCACACCAAAATTCACCGGATCGACATCATCGTCATCATCAAACCAAAAATCCCCTAGAGGAAACTCAAATCCATCCAACTTCAGCTCGAATTCCTGAACGCCATTACTGGTTGCCATGACATATGGATCCTATTCTCCGACGATTGCTTCTTTGGTACCATCCTCGACCTTGAGCAGGCGCTCTCATGCTGGGTGGAACACCCTTCCCTTTATTCCCGATCCCTTATATCGGCAGTGCATGGTAGCTGCGATTACATTGAACGGAGACAACTCTGGACCGTCCTTATAGACCCCCACAACTCCATCAACAGCCTCATTTGGCTTTGCATTAGAGATTTCAATTCGATCGCGAGCCCCGAAGAAAAAAATGGAGGACGGCCTCCTCACCATCCGGCCATGGACGACTTCAACTCCTTCATATTCCAGGCCAACCTGCATCCCCTTCCTTACTCTGGCAACACCTTCACCTGGTGCAACATGCAAGAAGGAGCTCAGCGTCAATACTCTCTTCTGGATCGAGCCCTTGTCAAAAATTGGTGGTCAAACATGAACCTCATCACCAATCTCTCCCACATTAACAATACAGAATCTGACCATTCCTCCTCGTCATTGAGATCAGCAATAACCCCAACCATATCAAAAAAATTATTCAGATTTCTAGAATTCTGGAGACATCACACACAATTCTAGAACATCATCGCTAACGCCTGGAACTCTACGGACTACCCTGACCCCCTCATCAGATTGGCTATGAAGCTCAAGGCCACCAGAAACGCACTTACCTCTTGGAGCAAACTTGCATTTGGCAACATTTTCCAGGAGAACTTGCATTTGGCAACATTTTTCAGGAGATAAAAGCGACGGAAGACGACGTCTCTAGGGCGGAGATTCGGTTCGCCACGGACAGATCCGCTGAGGCTCGTACCTCGCTTAATCTCACCAAAGCCATCCTAAATCCTGCCTATTTCACTTAACAAAATGCTTAAAAATTGGCTTTTGAAAATAAAATGAGAAAATGTACAAGAAGTACAAATTGTTCTGGGAAGTATTGCTATGGAAGTCCGATCTGAAGGCGATCACTTTGTTCCTTGGACCATACGATGATGATGAAGATCACTGATAGAAGATGAACAACTGGAAGAACTAAGTCACCAGAAAGGTATCGACGTACTTGGGCACTGATGGCGAGGTCGAATGCTTTTCTGCTTTGCTTTACTCTGTTCTGGAAGAAAGGTTGAAGAAGAATGCTCTCGGAGAATCAAAGTTTCTGGGCTCTGATCTCTATGTATTCTCCTCTGTCTCTGTTTCTCCTTTTATATGAGAAAAATAAGTCTATTTATAGACTTGGCTTTTTGTGCGTAAAACTCAGCAAAAGTTCTGTCTTTACGCTAATAACTGCTACCCATGACTGAAGTCATCCTCTACATACGTTGACACGTGTCCCAGATTTCAATAAGAATAGGATGCATGTACACACGTTCTTCGAAATGTGTGGCATGAAAATTACGTAGGCAAACCACGTTCCAAACTAATCAGAAAGGATAGGGCATAAAAATAACCCAAATATACCCTGAGCGTAAAGTAGTAAACTAGGCGTAAAATAGCCCTAAAATGGACTTCTCGCGTAAAGTGGTTGATAAAACAACCTTGAGCGTAAAGGTAGCCAAATAAACTTTATGCACACGTCAACTTTGAGCGTAAAAAGGCTCAAATAGTATTCATGCGTAAAAGTAGCTCAGTCCACATACTAAACGACAAATATGGATTTCTGTGTAAAACAAATCCCTTCGAATACTGTTTTATGTCAGACCCATTATTACTTTGCATTAAATGCATGATTCGACAATTTGTCTCTGCCTGTCCCTGGCGTAAAATGGTTGGCATGTCACTGGCGTAAAGCAGCTGATCTGTCCCTAGCATAAAGCAGCTTGTTTGAGTAGAAAGTTCTTATCCTTTTGACTCAGTCTATAAAACATTTTTTTACGCTCCTACAAGACCCCCTTCAAAATTTTCGGAATTTGAAAAGATTTTAAGAATTTTAAAATACTTTGAACATGAAAAGTCGAGAAATGGTGCCGGTCAATACTCAACCGTCATAATGAATTTTCTCTCGAAACATTCGAACGCCTCTTCATTTTCCCGAGTTGCATTAATAATGATCAGTTTCCCATAAGGAATATGAAGAGTTGATTTGATTGTATATATAAGGAGAAGTTCTTTATTCTCACTTTTCATCCTCATACTGTCATGGCACTGAAGAAAGAGACTAACAAAGAAAAGGCTCCGAGCTCCAGGATTGACATAAAGACGGAGATCGAGCGAGCACGTAACTTTCTAGAGTGCTTTGGACTGACTCCAGCAATCTTCGGTCATATAAATGGTGGTCCCTCAACTGCGTACGAAGGATCAGGTGATGCAGAAGCATTCCTCAATCTGATGCATCGTTTCGGGATCCACAACATGCACGAGTTAGGTGCCTCCCTTCGTCAACCCAACGAAGGAGAGAAGAAAAAATAATATTTTATGTAGAACTGTCATCTATGCATTGTGACACTTTAAGTTATCTATAGGGGCCTACTCCCTTTTTTATAAAAATAAAATCTTAATATTGGTCTTCATCATCATCGTATGGTCCAAGGAACAAAGTAATCGCCTTCATATCAGACTTCCATAGCAATACTTCCCAGAACAATTTGTACTTCTTGTACTTTTTCTTGTTTTATTTTCAAAAGCCGATTTTCAGACATTTTGTTAAGTGAAACAAAATGGCGACTCTCACTTGGGCACTGATGGCGAGGTTGAATGCTTTCCTGCTTTGCTTCACTCTATTCTGGAAGAAAGGTTGAAGAAGAATGCTCTCGGGGAATCAAAGTTTCTGGGCTCTGATCTCTATGTATTCTCCTCTGTCTATGCTTGTCCTTTTATATGAGAAAAATAAGTCTATTTATAGACTTGTCTTTTTGTGCGTAAAACTCAGCAAAAGTTCTATCTTTACGCTAATAACTGCCACCCATGACTGAAGTCATCATCTACATACTTTGACACGTGTCCCATGATTTCAATAAGAATAGGATGTACGTACACACATTCTTCGAAATGTGTGGCATAAAAACCACGTAGGCAAACCATGTTCCAAACTAATCAGAAAGGATAGGGCGTAAAAATAACCCAAATATACCCTGAGCGTAAAGTAGTAAACTAGGCGTAAAATAGCCCTAAAATGGACTTCCCGCGTAAAGTGGTTGATAAAACAACCTTGAGCGTAAAGGTAGCCCAAATAAACTTTATGCACACGTCAACTTTGAGCGTAAAAATGCTCATATAGTATTCATGCGTAAAAGAAGCCATCTTGTGAGCGTAAAAGTAGCTCAGTCCACATACTAAACGATAAATATGGATTTCTATGTAAAACAAATTCCTTCGAATCATGTTTTATGTCAGACCTATTATTACTTTGCATTAAATGCATGATTTGACAATTTGTCTCTACATGTCCCTGGCGTAAAATGGTTGGCGTGTCCCTGGCGTAAAGCAGCTGATCTGTCCCTGGCATAAAGCAGCTTGTTTGAGTGGAAAGCTCTTATCCTTTTGACTCAGTCTATAAGACATTTTTTACGCTCCTACAAGACCCCCTTCAAAGTTTTCGGAATTTGAAAAGATTTCAAGAATTTCGAAATACTTTGAACATGAAAAGTCAAGAAATGGTGCCGGTCGATACTCAACCGTCATAATGAATTTTCTCTCGAAACATTCGAACGCCTCTTCATTTCCCCGAGTTGCATTAATAATGATCAGTTTCCCATAAGGAATATGAAGAGTTGATTTGATTGTATATATAAGGAGAAGTTCTCCATTCTCACTTTTCATCCTCATACTGTCATGGAACCGAAGAAAGAGACTAACAAAGAAAAGGCTTCGAGCTCCAGGATTGACATAGAGACGGAGATCGAGCGAGCACGTAACTTTCTAGAGTGCTTTGGACTGACTCCAGCAATCTTCGGTCGTATAAATGGTGGTCCCTCAACTGCATACGAAGGATCAGGTGATGCAGAAGCATTCCTCAATCTGATGCGTCGTTCCGGGATCCATAACATGCACGAGTTAGGTGCCTCCCTTCGTCAGCCCAACGAAGGAGAGAAGAAAGAATAATGTTTTATGTAGAAGTGTCATCTATGCATTATGATACTTCAACTTATCTATAGGGGCGTACTCCCTTTTTTATAAAAATAAAATCTTAATATTGATTTCATCTTTATTCGTGTGGTGCATTGGTATATAGAATTGTTTTACACCTCTTTTAACTGCATCAATGGTTGTTCATTCCCAAGAGAAACAAAACAACACGTGGCAACTGTCCTGTGGTCACGAGCGCCTTTTATTAGGATCTTTCCCGAAATAAGCTCACGCCAACTGTTTCTTCGACCCTTTATAAATAGCTGAGTTAAAGAATGTTTTATGTATTCTCATTCTCATTCTCATCTTTTCTCTCCAAAGATAGCTATTTGCAAGATTTCATTCTCCAATAAGAGATAATGACGATGCTTTCTAATGTCTTTCCTCTGTACGCCCGGTCATCAGACATCGATTCAACCACTCTTAGAGCCGAACCATCTGATCTTGATGGTAAGTTTGATTCATAAAACAATCTTCTGTCTTTGAGCTTTTTGTTGAAAACATATGCCTATCTTTAATAGATGAGGCACGCCTACTGAAAATGAGCACAAATCCTTGACAGATAAGGAGCGCATGAGACACAAGTGCAAAGGCGTAAAGCCTCGTAGATAAGGTGCACATGAAACACTGGCGTAAAACCTTGGGCGTAAAGCCTTGTTGATAAGGTGCACATGAAATACTGGCGTAAAACTTTGTAGATTAAGTGCACATGAAACACTGGCGTAAAACCTTGTAGATAAGGTACGCTTGTTGAAGACAAAACAAGGTGTGTAAGCATTTGTTTTTAGTTTTAATTGGCTAATATGTGTCCGATGATACTTCTGTTTAAAACAATTTTTCTCTGCTGTCTTCTACAGAAGTTTGGTTGAAGAACTTTTCCAGAACTGGTATTGGCGACTTGGATGCTATGAGGAGCATTCTTCTGACATCAACATCAGGGAGCTCATGCACTTTTGACGCGCAAATCAGACAACTCAGAACTCTTCGTGGGATAAAAGGGTCTTCCTAAGATGGTAGGAAGAGCCTTTATACACGAAAAGTTGGATGGTGGAGTCAACTCTATCCCAATAAATTGGGTAGTAGAGTTCCTTTCACGACAGAACTAGAAATCATATCCCAATGCTAGATACATTCCTATCTCTTCTGAAGGGCCGCCATTTCTCCACCAATTGTATTGGCAGCAACGCATCTTCGGGCTGCCATACTCTGGGATTCTCCTCTCGTCTGATAGAGAAGACCAGAGTTAATTCCTACTGTTCTAGTCGCCATTGAGGCTCAAACATCAAGGAATTGACACCAACAACGAATCCGATAAATAAGATCCAAAGATGAAATAGATCTCGACTAGGTCATCGTTGTTGTATAGAATGAAAATCCAAGATGTAATAGATTTCCATTATGATTTGTAAGAAAGTCTAAGAAATGTAATAGACTTTTATGATGATAAAGTGAGAATGGAAATGACAAGTCTTCTAAACTCAATAATTTGTATATATCCAGAGGTAATATAGACATAAATGAAATCTTGTTTTTTTAGAGTATACAAAACTATCAGAGGTAATATGGACATGATATATCGTAACAATTCAAAGAAAACTAGATTAATATCTATACAGAGGCCAAATGAACATGATAGATAGGAAATACAAGCAGATTTAATATTTATTCAGAGGTCATGATAACATGATAAATAATAAATCCAACTTTTTATACCAACTGGTAAAATAAAAGATTAAAAATTCTCTCTGAAGAGACAAGTTACCAGCTTAACCAAACATTGGTAGCTGGGGAAATAAGAAGACAGGTGTCATAGAGGATATATGCAAATATTGATAAAATAATGAATGAACCAACGTATTTTTGGGGAAACGAAAAGTTGATTCAATTCCACAATTGAATGAATGAATCTGCCGTAATGAATGAACAGGTCTTTTCGGGAATGAAAAGTTGTTTTTAATTTTAAAGACCAGTTCATTAATAGATCTCTCCTATAAATAGCTGAGAACTCTTTGTAACATTTCATTCTTATTTCCACTCCTCTATCGGAAATATCCTCCAAGGATGTGCAGCAAAAGAATGAAGTCTCCATGAAGGTTGAGGACGTCATCAAGACGCGTCCCGTTGAGCCAATTGTGTCAAGCCCAACCGAAATAAGCGAAGGCTCTTCTATGCCGAAGCCACCGCAAGACATTTTTACGTTCTTAACAGAGCCAGGAAAAAACTCCTGAGGAAGAGGCGCTGAGGATGGCCACCTGCAAGTTTTTTGTGAATTCAGGCAACAATGCCTTCGATGCATTGCCGACTATGTATTCAATAAGGAAGGCAGTGATCCTCGTCCTTAATCCTTTGTTCAGAACAAAAATAAAAGAACTTTTATTTTCATTCTGTCTTTTTTTATACATAGTACTTCTTAAGAAATTTGCCATTGATCGGCATCATGAGTAGGTCTCCATTGGGCTTTGATAACCGATAGGCGCCATTAGAAAACACGATCTCAATTACATAAGGACCTTCCCATTTTGCTTAGAATTTTCCTTTGCTTTTGTGAGTCATCACCAACGGCCTTCGAACAGCTAATACCAGCTCGCCAACCTTGAATACCCTCTCTTTAACTTTACGGTTGAAAGTTCGAGATATACGGGCTTAATATAGCTTAATATGTTGTTGTGCTTGAAGACGCTTTTTGTCCAATCCTTCAAGTTCTTGGAGTCGTAAGCGATCATTATTCTCTATAGTTAGCTCATTAGCAATGGCTATTCGAAGAGATGGAATCTGGATTTCCAATGGAAGGACAGCCTCGCATCCATAAACCAGTGAGAATGGTGTAAAACCAGTAGGAGTTCGGACTGTTGTTCGATAAGCCCATAAACATTCTCCAAGTTTCTTATTCCAATCACGTTTATTAGAAGAGACAAACTTTTTGAGAATTTTTATGATCGTCTTGTTAAAAGCTTCGGCTAAACCATTAGCAGCTAGATTATAAGCTGTAGAAGCCAGATTTTGAATTCGATTCTTATCACAGAACCGATAAAATGCCTGACTGGCAAATTGTGGTCCATTGTCAAGAATTATCCGTCGAGGAATCCCGAAATGATAAATGACATGGTGTTTGATGAAGCTGATCATATTAGATGTTTTCACTTCAGTAAGTGGGACTGCTTCTGCCCACTTAGAAAAGTAATCGGTTATAGCCAATATAAACCGATGTCCTTTAACAGAAGGAGGATTAATTGGACTAATGATATCCATACCCCAAGCTTCGAAGGGCCAAGAAGCTGCTGTAGAATATAGAAATTCAGAAGGTTGGTGAATAAAGTCAGCATGAATCTGACATGCTTTACATCTTTTGGCGTAATCTACAGCATCTGCTATCATGGAAGGCCAATAATACCCCATTCTTCGAATGCGGTCCTGTAACTTCGGACCTGGCTGGTGAGCACCACAGACACCATCATGAGCCTCACGGAGTGTCTGTTTAGCTTTACTTTCTGAAAGACAGCGCAGCAAGAGTCCATCGTATGAACGACGATATAACATATGTAAAGACGAATCATAGTAAAATCGAAATGATCGTCTCTTGATTGATGCAGCTTCTTTTGGATATTCAGGTAAAATCCCATAAATCGCATAGTCAATGAATGGACTTCTCTAATCCTTCTGCTGGGAACTTGACTCTGTAGTACAATTTTGTTCAATATACAGATTATTCTTGACATAGAATAAGTCTCGGTCCAACAAAGTAATAGTGTTTTGTCTTCGAATTGGAACAGCCAAGTCTGCAGCTAAGCTAGCAAGAGCATCAGCTTCCATATTCTGAGAACGTGGTACGAATTCAATGAAAAATCTTTTGAATGAAAAGATCAACTCGATTACCACTTGATGATAAGGGATGAGATCAGGATTTCTGACTTCATAAGTTCCTCTAACTTGATTAACAATTAGTTGAGAATCTCCATAAGCTTCTAGGAACTCGATATCCAATTGCTTTGCTACTTGGAGCCCAATCAGCAAAGTATTGTATTCTGCTACATTGTTAGAGCATGGCTCATTGAGAGAGTAGGCACGATATATGACCATTTTATCAAGAGAAACCAAGACGATTCCTACTCCAGAGACGATATTACCTTTAGGTCCAACCCTTGATGCTCTATTAAAATATAATTGCCAGATGCCATCCTTCAAAGTCATGTTGCAATCCACGACTTCATCTGGAATGTCCTCATATAGCTTCGATGTTTCAGGTATAGGGTGAGCAGCTAAGAAATCAGCTAATGCTTGACCCTTCATTGATTTTTGAGGTACATAAACCATGTCATAAGGAGTGAGCAACATCGCCCAGGTAGCTAACCTAGAGTTAAGAATATTCGGTTTTCTTATCAATACCCGAATAGGATTTATTCTAGAGATAACATGAATAGTCTGTCCTGTCACATAATGTCTTGTCTTTTGGACTGCAAAAACCAAGGCCAGACATTCCTTTTCTATAAGAGTATACCTGTGTTCAGCTCCGACCATCATTCGGCTAAGATAATAAATTGCTTGTTCATGCCCCATATCACTTTTTTGTGCAAGATGAGCACCAAGTGAATGATCCAAAGCTCGAACATATAGAAAAAATGGTATTCCTACCACTGGAGGTACCAGAACAGGTGGATTTGTAAGGTATTGTTTGATATCATTGAAGACTTTCTGACACGCTTTATCCCAAACAAATGATACACCCTTCTTTAATAGACGGGAGAAAGGTTGACATCTCCCAGGGAGATTAGATATAAATCTCCTGATATAAGCAATGTGACCCTGAAAGCCACGGAGTTCTTTCAGATTACGAGGAGGATGCATTTCGAGAATTGCTTTAACCTTATCAGGATCAACATGGATACCTTGAGAAGTAATGACAAATCCTAAAAACTTGCCACTGGAAACCCCCAAAAAAGACTTAGTAGGGTTCATTTTCAATAGATGTTGGCGCATCAAATCGAATATTGTCTTCAAGTCTTGAATGTGATCATCTTTTGATCGACTCTTGACAGCAATGTCATTTACGTAATATTCAACTGTTTTTCGTAGATGTTCTTGAAAGATGTTGCTCATAGCCCGTCGATACGTGGCACCGACATTTTTAAGACCAAATGGCATAATTATATAGCAGTAAACCCCATGGGGTGTACGAAAAGTAGTATGCTTCTCATCTTCTGGATGCATCTTAATTTGATTATATCCTGAGAATCCATCCATGAAAGATATACGTTCAAAACCGCATATATTGTCTATCATGACGTCGGTAATCGGAAGTAGAAATTTATCTTTTGGACAAGCTGCATTAAGATCTCAAAAATCTATACAAACTCGGACTTTTCCGTTCTTCTTCATAACAGGAACAATATTGGCAACCCAATCGGGGTGTTGTTCTTCACGAACAAAGCCACATGTGATCAGCTTTTTGACTTCTGCTTCAATTGCATCCATCATATCTGGTCGAAAATGCCGTTTCTATTGTTTTACAGGCTTGTCATTGGGAAGAATATTAAGTTTATGAGTAGCAACTTTAGGATCTAGACCTGGCATATCCTCATAACTCCATGCAAAATATCAATATATTCTTTGATCAGTTTTATCAACTCTTCCTTTCATTTTCAGAAAAGTTTTTACTGATGAATATTGGTTTAGGCGTAGTTCCATCTCCAACATCAATCTGGACAATCTCGTCCTTTGTAGGTGGTTGTCGCTGCTCAAAACGAAGTTTCCATTGAGTGTCCATCTGTTGAGCCCAAGGATCATTCTCAAATGGTTCAGATTCACCATCAGTTTGAACCATGTTTACTGAGAATATTTGTTCAGATTCATCATAATAACCTCTTCTAACACACGATGAGTGAGATGTATCGAATTCGATGAATTGGATTTCTTCCGAATCTGATGATTGTGAAGAGCTAGAAGAGAATTCTTCTTGAATATCGTCATTAAACATATGGGACGGATCATATCCCAACCCATGACGAGTTTTCTGATAAAACGGATCACCACTTAATGGTAATCGTCTACCCTTGCCTTGATTAAGACCTTGCATAGTCTTCAAATCATATCCCATATTCTGGATAATCATGAGAGATTGTTGACTATATTTGTTAATTCGGATTCTTCCTTTATCTTTATCTCTCAGATCATCTGTCTGAGCAACAGGGATATTTCTAGCCAGGACAAACACAATTTGACGCTTGTTTTTCTTATCAGACAGAATCACAAAATAAGATTCCTCGTAACGTCTATAAGTTACACAAGCTTGCGATGAAGCGGCCACAGGAAGAAGATAGGAAGAAGATGTTAGGAACCTCTGAGCATAAGGTCCAACATCGACACGAAAAGGAAAAGAATTTTCCTTATTGTCAATGTATAAGGTTTCCTCTGTATCTATGTCGTCTTTATATTGATGACTTTGATTATCAGAAGATAAAGTCATTCTTTCAATAAATTTGACAGCCATATACTGAAAAAGGAAATCTTCATTGATATCGAAAAGTACAAAATGATCAATATTTACATCATTTATAATTTGATTACTACGCTTCGGATTGATCATTAACGGACCATCATCCGTCTTCTGCGTAGACTTGCCAAGATTAACGATCAATGGTGGCTCTGGATCATTCGTATGAAAAGTACGCCCTTTGACCTTGATCACAAGAGGTTGAACTTGGCTTTTAGCAGCAACATTCACTGATTCCTCAGATAAAGCTTGAGTTCTTCCTTTAACCTTGATCATCAGCGGTTGATTGTTGACAGGTTGGGGTTGAATTTGCCCTTTGACTTTGATTTTCAAAGGTTGCTCTTCTGGTGAATCTTCATTAATAGACTGATCTTCGGCAAATGATTGATCTTCAGCCATGTCTGATATCTCCTTTATATATTCTTGTTTGTAGAGCCTTGAATCAGAAAAATAGGCTTCGACACCCTTGAAAGGATTGATATCAGCAAACTCAGTCTTTACAACCCCTTGGAAATCCACGTACTTGAAGCATTGGTGGAGAGTTGAAGGCACGATGTTATGCTCATGTAACCACGGTCTTCCAAGAAGGATGTTGTAGGATACGTCTGAATTAATAACATAGAATGTTGCCATCGTTCGAAGATCACCAATCTGGATTTTTAGACGAATTTTCTCCAGTGGTTTACTCTTTCCAGAGTTGAATCCAACGATTGTGGTATTAGTGTAAGTCAAGTCACTAGTAGGAATCCTCAACGGTCTTAGCATACTTTGAAGAATTATGCTAATGGAAGACCCAGGTGTTTGCCATTGATTGTAAAAGTACAGAACAGTTTTATGGGAGGACTGAACTTAGACTCACAATACAAACTCGCTTGTACAAAGAAAGCCTAGGGACGAAAACCTAGGTACAGCAGTCTAAGTACAATTGTTTATTTTAGATTCTGGGGGGTGACGATAGAGGCTCGGGAAAGCGACGGCCGCTCTGCCTTACTCCTTGGATGATCGGTATGCAGTCTTGGCTCGGAGAAGATCTGCTTGGCGTGGACGAAGAAATGCTCTTCTTGCTCTCCTCGTGTTGCTCTCTGGCTTCTCTCTCTCTGTGATTATCAAAAAAGGGGGGAGCTCTCTCTGTATATCTGTCTCACTCTTTTTTTTTATTCTCTAGTTTCCGAGGGGTTTTTGTAAGAGAATGATGCTGGCTATTTATAGGAGTAGGGTGTGATCATTAGGGTTTGCTAATGATCATTTGTTTGGAATGTCGGCGCTCCTTCAATCTATATGAACCTTTGATCCTGATTACAATAAATCTAGGCCATTAATGCGGATAGTACCGTATCTTGTGAGCAATTAATGCTAACTGCTTTAAATCTTTATGATTGATTATGCCAATGTCCGATTGCTCGCCACGTGTCCCATTGGCTTGATGATAAATGATATGCCTTGATCTCAGTAATTATGATGATGATGTCAAATATATTTGTTGAGATTCGGTTAAATCCTTGATTGATCCGATGCCACGTGTTTTAATTGTGGGTACTACCAGAGCCGCATAGGATGGGCAACACTTGAACCGCAGGGAGATACCCTTCGTGAGCCGCATAGGACAATGCCTCATCGAGCCGCAGGGAACGAACTCTCAATGAGCCGCATATGCATAATCTCTACGAGCCGCATAAGCTAGCATTGTATTGAGCCACAGGAACTCGTTTATTCTTGGCCGCATAAGCTCGCCTCAAAACTTTGGTAGACAGTGCCACTTTGAAGATTTTCCTTATTCCCGAAGTTCTGCTTTTTGTGTCAGTCATTATGACAACTTTATGTCAGGTCTGTCACTTGTCAGGTCTGTCAGCCGTCAGAGCATTAAATGCGTCCACACGTTGGGCACAGCTGTTTTTGAAAACCACGTGGCCTCTCTCTCTGGGCCGCATGGAGTTTACTCGAGCTGCCTATGTGCGTTGAGCCGCATGTCCATGTTGGTGACTTTTGAGCCGCATGATACTCTTGAGCCGCATGAAGCTCGTCTGATTTTGAGTCGAATGAAGCTTCCTGGGTTCTGTGCCGCATGAAGAATGTCTCATGACCGAGCCGCATGAAGGACGTCTCATGACAGAGCCGCATGAGGAATGTCTCATGACCGAGCCGCATGAAGGACGTCTCATGACCGAGCCATATGAGGAATGTCTCATGACCGAGCCGCATAAAGGACGTCTCATGACCGAGCCGTATGAGGAATGTCTCATGACCGAATCGCATGAAGGACGTCTCATGACTCGCATGAGGAATGTCTCGATCTGCCCGTGCATTCGCTTTGTGGGCCCGGGTATCCCGAACACACGAGTACGTAGGTATCATGTTTTCTCCCTGATGTGGGGGCTAATAGAAACACTTACCCTTGATCTTTGTTGGGAGACTCTTGAGAACCACTCTGTCCGTTTGCCGTCGGGGGCTGGACACAGGCGGCTCTGTACAACTTTCCATCAGAGGCCCGCTTAGCGGGACGCTCTTGATGGTCAGAGGTTGGGACAGCTGACTGAGCCCGATGAGCCCGCGCTGCCCTAGACTTCTTCTACTTAGCACCCGAAGGTGCGTAATAGGAAGAGTCCAAGTTTGGAAGGAGGGAAGAGAAGTTGGTGCCCTTTTCAAAGGAGGTAAGGGGGCTCTATTTATAGAATAGAGTGAGCCATTTCTTCTTCTCCTTTCCGATGTGGGACTAAAAGTAATATTTTCCATGCTTCTACAGGACCCCCTTCAAAGTTTCCAAATTGCAAATTTGGAACACTTTGAATAAGAAGCATGGAAAGTAGATTTGTTTAGGTGTGGCAATCCAATCAGAGGTAGCATGGACGTGATAGGTTTGGGTACTTCCGTTGGGGATTTTATATGGACTTATCATCCTTGGCGTACCTTGGTTTTAGGTACGGATAATAAGTAGAGAGAGGGAACCATCATATTTAGAGGTGGTATGGACGTGGTAAATATAAGGTTGATGGTAGAGCTTTCCTACTCAGAGATGATATGGACATGGTAGGAGTGAACTCGAATGAGGATACATAGAACAACTCGGAGGTGCTATCAACGTGGAAGTTCTATGCATTGGGTGAAAGAATGCTATGGAACAGCTGGGCTCCGAAAGCATGTGAGGATGAGGAAAGATGTGGATGTACTAAGGGACCTAGTACGGCATTTGTGGTCAGCAGAGGACATTTGTGGGCCTATTATCTTTGGCATACCTTGGTTTTAGGTACGGATAATAAGTTTGATAGGGATACCTAGGACAACTCCGCAGTAAGGCGGATATGGAGGTTCTTGGTATCGGGCGAAAGAATGCCATGGAGCAGTGAACAGTTTTCTGTTTTCTTTTACTGTTTTTCTTTTCTTTTTGGCAAGGGGTGTGATCCCAGATGATGTAGTACTTTGAATTTTGAATAAATGAGCATGTTTCAACTCATCTTCTCTTTTCTGTACTTGTGGTATTTGTGGAATTGGACCTGCTGGGGGATTATTTGTGGACCTGTTACCCTGGGCGTACCCTGGTTTTAGGTACGAGTAACAAGTTTCGGAGAGGAATACCTAGAACAACTTCGCGATAAGACAGCTATAGAAGTTTTTGGTATTCGAGAGAATGCCAGGGAGCAACTGGGCTCCTAGGCATGATAGGGAAGGGATGGGCGTGTACTGGAGACCCAGTACAGCATCTGTGGTCGACTGAGGACATTTGTGGTCATCAGAGGACATTTATGGTCAACAGAGGACATTTGTGGTCAACAGAGGACATTTGTGGTCAACAGAGGACATTTGTGGGCCTATTATCCTTGGCATACCCTGGCTTAGGATACGGATAATAGGATGAAAGGGAACCAACATACTTACTCAGAGGTAATGAGGACATGGCAAGTATGAGGGTTTTACCGTGGAATCTTCCTGCTCAGAGGTAATAAGGACATGGCAGGAGAGGACTCCATGGGGGATATTTGTGGTCAACAGAGGACATTTGTGGTCAACAGAGGACATTTGTGGACCTATTATCCTTGTCGTACTCCGTTCGTGGGTACAGATAATAGGTTGAAAGAGAATCAACATACTTACTCAGAGGTAATGAGGACATGGCAAGTATGAAGGTTTCTTCTATGGAGCCTTCCCACTCAGAGGTAATGAGAACATGGCAGAAGTGGGCTCAATGAAGAGGGGTACATAGAACGACTCAGAGGTAATGAGGACATGGAAGTTCTATGTAGGGGGTGATTTGTTTTTGGCGGAAGTGAAATGACTCAGAGGTAATGAGGACATGGCCGTTTTAGAAATTTGTGGATCGCTTACCCTTCTTTGTGCACTGGAAGTACGAGTATCGGATCATGAGGGAGGATCTCTTCCAGGAAGAAAGTTCAGAGGTACGATCATACATGACTTACTATCTGAAAGAGTGACCGGAATGTGAGTTCAGAGGCACCAGCGGGCACATGACTCAATATTATGAAAGTGTGAGTTCAGTGGCACCAGCGGGCACATGACTCGATAATCTGGGCTGTTGTGGATGTGAGTTCAGCGACACAAAAGGGTACATGACTCGAGAATCTGGAGAATGGTGAGTGTGAGTTCAGCGGTACCAGCGGGTACGTGACTCGGGAATCTGGAGAATGGTGAGTGTGAGTCCAGCGATACGTGACTCAATAATCTGAAATATGGTGGATGTGAGTTCAGTGGTACCAGCGGGTACATGACTAGGTAATCTGGAGTGGATGTGAGTTCAGCGGTACCGGGGGGGTACATCACTCAATCATCAGGGTTTTTTTTTTTTTGATGTTGCTTCGGACGTAATACTTCTTCAGGAAGTTGCCGTTGATGGACAACATGAGCAAGTCTCAGTGTGAGCAGCCACATACTTGGCTAGCTCCAACTCTTCTTCAGCCACCCCCTGTGTGAACGAAGACTGAGAGGATGACCTGGGAAGCTTGATTGTCAGTGGTTCAGTTGACGGGGCAGAGCGTGGAGTTGTTGGCAGACTAGCGACCCCCAGTTTGGCACTCGAGGTGGAGCGAGGAGTGGCCGGTTCGCTAGAAGTGTCAGACCTTGCGTCGGGGTAACGACCCTTCCTGGGAAGGCGTATCGTCATGGGCCTATCCGAGGGGTTGAGCTTCTCCGTTTGGGGTTGAACGACTCTTGGCAGTCTGATAGTAAGTGGTCATGTTGTGGGTCTCGGCACCTGGCCGGACCTTGGCAGCCGGATTCTCAACTGCTCTTCCTGTGCTGAGAGGCTGATTGCGTCCTTACGCCGAATGGCCGTGAGGGGTACGAAATTGCCTGGTTTGCGAGCCTGGAGGTGGATCGTTAGAGGTTCTTCTGATCCTGTGGCCGTCTTGGTATGAGCTTGCACATCTTCTTCGACCAGGTGCTTCTTTGATTTTTCGTACAGACAGGAGTCTGAGTAATAAGATTCGACCCCCTTGAAGGGATCGATATCAGCAAATTCTGTCCTCACGAAGCCATGCTTATCGACATATTTGAAGCATTGGTGCAGCGTGGAAGGCACGATCATGTAATCGTGTATCCAAGGCCGCCCCAAAAGGATGTTGTAAGAAGTGTCGGCGTCTATGACGTAGCAGGTGACTTCTGATTGGAGATCGCCAATCTGGCATTTCAGACGGATCTTCCCGATTGGGTAGCTCCTGCCCGAATTGAAACCGCTAATGGCGGTGCTCGTAGGCGTCAGACGATGCATCAGAATGCGAAGATGATGTAGCAGACCCTTCGGAATGATGCTTATGGAAGACCCAGGGTCAATATACATTCGGTCCACCTTTACGTCGCCAATGTATCCAGTGTTGTATAACGGGCGATCGTGCAGGTTAGTTTTGATGAGCATATCCTGCGGAGAGAAGACGATATTGGGCATCGCTCCCGTACACGCACTATCTTGGAGATCTGCAGGTTGATTATCTCCCGTGAGGTTGACCTGAGCCAAGTATGCGTCGGCGTTTTGGAGTGCATCACTCAAAGCTGTGCGGACATCCTTTGAGAGCCTTAGGAGTTCATATAAGAACAATTTGGCCGGTGTATTGGCCAATTGTGCCAAGATGTCGAAGTTATAGGGCCTCTCCAGCCCCTGAGGTGTCTCCTTTCGGAGGGATTTGTCGAAGCGAGTCTCCTTCGGCCTAGGCTTGTCGGTCGTCGAAGGCTGAGCCGGTCCCGGAGCATCGGTAGAAGTGGGCGGATGATCATCAGTCGAGTTCTCAGCCACGGGCTGAGATTGTGCTCCAGATCGAGTAACAACGGCCGTGACTTCTTCTTCATCTGTCGAGACGGTGCGGCAGGATCTGACTTTTCCGCTTCTCTTCTTGTGAATGGAAGGCGTTGTGGGCTGAGTCACCTCGTGAACCAAGTCCGGATGGACCCATATAATTTCTTTTCGCGATGTAGTGAGAGGTACATGATCGGCAGCTTGATCTCGAGCAGGCGAAAGATTAGCAATTTCCATCGTTGCCAGAGGGATGGGTATAACACCGTCTTGAGTCTCTGTTGGCAGAAAGCTGCCGATTTGTACGGATACCATGTTGGCTGCTACGGTTACCTCCTCGAAATCGATGGCTAGAGCGTTCGAATCGATAAGGTTTTGGATGTACCGTTTCAGTTGGTAGCAGTCGTGTGTAGCATGGTGGACGTAACGGTGGTAATGGCAGAATTTTGGGTTCTCCAAGTCAGTCGGACGAGGCTCCCGTCTTGGTGGAGGGAGCTGAATTCTATCTCCTTGTATGAGCATGTCCAAGATAGGCTTGACGTGGCCGTCTTCAAAAGAGTAAGTGATTTGAGGCCATTGTTTGTCTGTTGGTTGTGACTCGGGCTTCTGGGCCGTGTCAGCCACCATAGCCTGCTTGCCTCTGTTGTCCCGATTGTTGGAGGGGCTACCCCCATTGTCGGTGTTGGTGCTGGGACGCATGTCCTTGTTCTCTCCCTCTGAGATATGCAACCCCAGCTGGCGGGCCTTCTTCAATCGTTCTTCGGCACTTGTAGCACTGATGATAAAAGCCTTCCAGTCCTTGAATTGACTTTCGCCCATCCAGAGACTAATTGTTGGGAGTAGTCTCTTTTGGCAAATTTCAATCAGGGAAGAATTCGGATTGCCAGATGGTAACTTTATTACGGTTTGACGAAACCGCTCAATGTAATTCCTCGTCAGCTCTTTCTCTCCTTGGATGACGTCCATGAGGGTAGACATTGTGACGTCCTGCCCTACCTCGTAGAACCTCTCCAAGAACAAGCATTTGAAGCCAGCGAAGGAGTGGATACAATTGTCCGGCAGGTTGCGGTACCAGTCGAAGGCGACTCCTTCCAATGCCCCGATGAATAACCGCATGAGGATAGCATCATCATGGGGCAGATGGTCGGTGGTGACCTCGAAGTAAGTGATATACCGACTTGCTGAGGTCTTGCCATCATAGGGGTTGATATTGAACGGCTTATATCTTGGTGGGAATGGAACATCCCTCCATTCAGCAGGATATGGTTGCCATATTCTGAAGTCTTGAGAGTTTTCTCGGGCGTAGAACATAGCTCGGAGCTCTTGAACTTCTCTCCTTACTTCTCGGGTCTCATCTGTCGCAGTCGGAGCCGTTACTTCGGAAGGATTATTACCCGGGTTCGGTGCCGCCGAATTTGAATCTACGTTGATTGTGGGACCCGCACTTGTCTGGCCAGGTGTCACTCCCTGCAGAGTAGGAAGCGCCGCTTTGATCTCGTCTACAGACTTGACCAAGGCGTGCAGTATAGCCTCCAAAGTGTCGATGCGTTGGCGATCACTGGAGCCACCTTGATTGTTGTCCGTCATGAATACCGTCCTTACGTGAGGAGTGACGGAAGGAACGGTGGAGGGTGCGCCCTCCGAGTCGTACCCATACATCGAGAAATCATCGGGGTAGGTAGGAATATTCTCTTCGAGTTCGGACTCAGAAGGAACAGTACCCCCAGCTTCGGAGTTTGCTTCATCTTGAGAGTCACGGATGTCCTCGGGGACATCAGCATCTGTTGCACCTGATGGGAGAGTTGTTTCTCCGGGCTCGTCTCCTTGAAACATCGGATTGTTGTGGATGTTCGGAGGAGTGCTACCCCCATCTCCCTCGACCCTCAGCGGTGCGGACGATGAATCTCACATTGCAGCAGATTTTGTCTTCGAACGGGTGTGTTGGTATACTCCGGTGGAGGGCAACCGTTTAGCCGACAATTTCTTAGCTGTAGTGGTTGATATTTTTGGGCTGGAGATGCTTGTCTTCTTTCCTTTCCCCTCGGCGGGGACTTTCTGTGCGGAATTGCAGGAGACAATAGGAGGTGCTTCGTCCCCCGAGCTCGGATGCTGTAATCTTTGGAAGACGGACGGCCGGTCTTCCGTCACTGCCGTGTTGTTGCAGCAGCAGTTGACGATGATCTGGGTGCAGTGACGTCCATGTGAGGACTCTTTGCACGACGAGGCCCCTTCTCTTTCCTTGCGTTTGTGGAGGACAGCCTCACGCAGGTCAGAGGAACCACTTCGTCCATTTGCCGCTGGGGACTGGACTTGAGCGGTTCTATACAACTTCCCATCAGAGGCCTGCGTGATAATTAGCGGGATGCCCCGATAGTCAGAGGTTGGGGCAGCTGTCTGGGCTTGATGAGCCCGCGCTGCCCTGGACTTCTTCTTGTTAGCACCTGTGGGTGCATAATAAGAAGAGTCTAAGTTGAATACCACAGAGTCTGGAGAATCATCAGGGTTCGGACCGTACGAGAGACGGTCGAAAACTTATCGAGAGGAGCATGGAGCGGATGCTATGCGGCTGGGATTGGAAACCGTGCAGGCTGTCTGCATGCAGTTGTCTTATGTCGTCGGCTGAGTTCTTATGCGGCTAGGAGTCACGACCGTGCAGGCTGGCCGCATGCGGTTGGCATCTGTGGCCGCATGGGTTTTCTGCAAACGATTGACTCTAATAGCCGTATGAGTTTCATCCATACGGTTGGAAACTGTAGCCGCATAAGTTATGCGGCTGATAGATGTGGCCGCATGAGTTTTCTTCTCGCGGTTGGCGGATGTAGCCGCATGGGCTTTCTTCCTGCGGCTAATACCCTTCTGTGGCTCGGATCGCGTAGAGTTCCTCTTTGCCCCTGCAAGTCCAGCATCATAGTATTTTCTTCTGCCGGACTTGGGGACAGCAGAGTTGTCTACGGTCTGAAGTGGGGCCGCAGGAGAGTCCTTCTCGCCATCTTGAGCAACAGAGGGTATCCCATCGAAGACTTGAGGAGGAGCAAATGATTTTGGCCTCCACTCTTTGCGAGCCTTCGTGGTGCGGGTGCGCTTCTGGATCGGGCCAGCGCTGCCTTCAGAGAGCATCTCTTCGAATGCCCGTTGGTCGAAGCGGACGACCATCTTCTGTTGTGTGGAGCCAAGTTTGGCTGCATTCGATTGCGTCACCAACTCCTCAGCCGTGGAGAAGTTTGTCCCCAGCAGAGTCGCCATCGTATTTGCCATTGATTGTAAAAGTACAGAACAGTTTTATGGGAGGACTGAACTTAGACACACAATACAAACTCGCTTGTACAAAGAAAGCCTAGGGACGAAAACCTAGGTACAGCAGTCTAAGTACAATTGTTTATTTTAGATTCTGGGGGTTGACGATAGAGGCTCGGGAAAGCGACGGCCGCTCTGCCTTACTCCTTGGACGATCGGTATGCAGTCTTGGCTCGGAGAAGATCTGCTTGGCGTGAACGAAGAAATGCTCTTCTTGCTCTCCTCGTGTTGCTCTCTGGCTTCTCTCTCTCTCTGTGATTATCAAAAAAGGGGGGAGCTCTCTCTGTATATCTGTCTCTCTCTTTTTTTTTTTATTCTCTAGTTTTCGGGGGGTTTTTGTAAGGGAATGATGCTGGCTATTTATAGGAGTGGGGTGTGATCATTAGGGTTTGCTAATGATCATTTGTTTGGAATGTCGGCGCTCCTTCAATCTATCTGAACCCTTGATCCTGATTACAATAAATCTAGGCCATTAATGCGGATAGCACCGTATCTTGTGAGCAATTAATGCTAACTGCTTTAAATCTTCATGATTGATTATGCCAATGTCCGATTGCTCGCCACGTGTCCCATTGGCTTGATGATAAATGATATGCCTTGATCTCAGTAATTATGATGATGATGTCAAATATATTTGTTGAGATTCGGTTAAATCCTTGATTGATCCGATGCCACGTATTTTAATTGTGGGTACTGCCAGAGCCGCATAGGATGGGCAACACTTGAACCGCAGGGAGATACCCTTCGTGAGCCGCATAGGACAATGCCTCATCGAGCCGCAGGGAACGAACTCTCAATGAGCCGCATATGCATAATCTCTACGAGCCGCATAAGCTAGCGTTGTATTGAGCCGCAGGAACTCGTTTATTCTTGGCCGCATAAGCTTGCCTCAAAACTTTGGTAGACAGTGCCACTTTGAAGATTTTCCTTATTCCCGAAGTACTGCTTTTCGTGTCAGTCATTATGACAACTTTATGTCAGGTCTGTCACTTGTCAGGTCTGTCACTTGTCAGGTCTGTCAGCCGTCAGAGCATTAAATGCGTCCACACGTTGGGCACAGCTGTTTTTGAAAACCACGTGGCCTCTCTCTCTGGGCCGCATAGAGTTTACTCGAGCTGCCTATGTGTGTTGAGCCGCATGTCCATGTTGGTGACTTTTGAGCCGCATGATACTCTTGAGCCGCATGAAGCTCGTCTGATTTTGAGTCACATGAAGCTTCATGGGTTCTGTGTCGCATGAGGAATGTCTCATGACCGAGCCGCATGAAGGACGTCTCATGACCGAGCCGTATGAGGAATGTCTCATGACCGAGCCGCATAAAGGACGTCTCATGACCGAGCCGCATGAGAAATATCTCATGACCGAGCCGCATGAAGGACGTCTCATGACTCGCATGAGGAATATCTCGATCTGCCCGTGCATTCGCTTTGTGAGCCCGGGTATCTCAAACACACGAGTGCGTAGGTATCATGTTTTCTCCCTGATGTGGGGGCTAATAGAAACACTTGCCCTCGATCTTTGTTGGGAGACTCTTGAGAACCACTCTGTCCGTTTGCCGCAGGGGCTGGACACAGGCGGCTCTGTACAACTTTCCATCAGAGGCCCGCTTAGCGGGACGCTCTTGATGGTCAGAGGTTGGGACAGCTGACTAAGCCCGATGAGCCCGCGCTGCCCTAGACTTCTTCTACTTAGCACCCGAAGGTGCGTAATAGGAAGAGTCCAAGTTTGGAAGGAGGGAAGAGAAGTTGGTGCCCTTTTCAAAGGAGGTAAGGGGGCTCTATTTATAGAATGGAGTGAGCCCTTTCTTCTTCTCCTTTCCGATGTGGGACTAAAAGCAATATTTTCCATGCTTCTACACCAGGATCAATATAAATCCTGTCAACTTCAATGGATTCAATATACCTAGTATCGCACAAAGGCCTGTCATGCTTGTTATGCTTCAACAGCATATCTTCTTGTGTAAAGGTAATATTAGGAATTACGTCCATCACACTATGACATTGTGGACATGATACTGGTATATTATCAGGAGTCTTGAGTTGAGCTAAGCAGGAGTCAGCTTGCAGCAAAGCTTCACTCAAGGTTTCGCGACTTTTTTTAGAAAGGCGAAGCAACTCGAAGATAGATAGTCTAGCTGGAGTATTGGCTAACTAGGCTAGAATATCAAATTTATAGGGTTTCATCACCACCCCTGACTAGAAGTAGACTTCAATGGGACGTCAAAGCGTACTGCTTTCTGTTTCCCCTTTTCAACCACAAATGGTTTAGCAGGAACAGGAGACGGTTGAGTTGGTGGTGTTTCAACATTCTCTGCATCTTTGGAGGATCCCTCATAATCTTTGTGGTACTCTTTCCCAGATCTTGTACCAGCAAAGGTTTCTTCTTCTGACTCAGAAGAAGGAAGTACCATATTGCAGGATTTAGTCTTCCTTTCCTTAGCCTTCTTCTTACGAGGATTGTTATGAGGAACCTCAGAACCCAATCCAACAGTAGATTTTTGATTTTGAATTTGTAAAGGAAATCATATTCTTTTATCATAATTTAAACCTTCTGCCTTTTGAAAGTCATAACCCATCTTCTTCATGAGAATGACATATTGCTGACTGTACAAGTGAGTGGACAGCGGACTTTTAACAGGTGGTTCAACAGAGGAAGAAGAAGAGATCTCTGCAACTACAGGAGAATGAAGAATAGAAGTCTCTTTAGCTACGGGAGAAGAAGGATTCGGGATACGAGAAAAAATCCCTACAGGAGCTTTTTTATAAGCAGCGAAGACTTGTTGTGCCCTATATAAGGGAACACTATTCATGGCTAGCCACTGCTGATGAGTAAGCTTGAGATTTGTAGGAGGAGCCAGACTTGGAGGGTATATGCTCAATCCGCTCAGTCTATCTTCCAAAGGACTGCCATCCCATAAATGATCCAAATTATCAGGATCTGAAATAACATGAGAAATCATGTTGCCGGTTTTGACTTTATTACCTTTCTTAGATTTTGAAGTTTTACCTTCATCTTCCATTTCAAGTACTAAGTCAGGATGTACTCACATAATTTCACCATTCTTTAATGTAAGAGGCAACAATCCTTTATTTTCTTCCCTGGCAAGCGGGATATTCACAATCTTCATCGTCGCCTTCGAAATTGGAACAATTCTATCTGGTATTTGTTGAGAAGGAAAATCTCCAAATTGAAGATAAACCATATTGGTTGTGACCGTATGCTCATCGTTAGTTAAAGAGATGGCATTGGCATTAATCAGCTCCTGGATTTTCTTATTTAGGACATAACAAGCCCTGGTAGGATGATTGATGTATCTGTGATAGATACAATATTTGGGATTGTTAGTCAGATTTACCTCATTAGGCCTCTTTGGCTCCTGGATCTGGAGTTTGCCACTCTTCACCAGACATTGGAATATCCCTGGGATATCACTCTCGTCAAAAGAATATTCTTCTTTTGGCTTAGAAGACTCCTGATTATTCGGCGTCATTTTCTTTGGAAAGATTAACCATAAGGGTATCCTTTTCTTTTGCATTACGATTACCAGAATCATTAGCAGGATTACCTTTCTTTCCCTTATCCTCTGAGGCAAAGATTATTCCATGTTCACGAGCCAACCTACCATTGGTCTCGGCAGAAACTGCTGCTATAATAAACGAGGCCCAATCTGTAAATTGGGAACCTGTGAAGACAGCAATGGATGGTCGCAGATTCATCTTGCATGTATCAATTAACGCTGAATCTGGCATACCAGGAGACATCTTTAGAGTCGCCTGTCGGAAACATTCAATGAACGTCCGAGTATCTTCTTTCTCCTTTTGTTTAATTTCTATTAAGGAGGACATGTTCATGTCCATACCTCCTTCATAGAAGCGGGAGAGAAATACTGCCTTAAATTCGTCAAAAGACGAAACGCAATTGTCGGATAAACTACGATACCAGTCGTAAGCTGAACCCGTCAAGCACCCAATGAACACTCGAGTGAGAAGAGCATCATTTTTCTGTAGATGTACATTCATAATATCAAAGTAATTGATATACTGACTAGGTGAAGCCTTTCCATCAAACAATACCATTGATTGTGGTTTAAATTTCGGTGGAAAGGGTATATCATTCCAATGAGGAGGATAAGTTTGCTTAATCCCTAACCTCTGGAGCTGATCCTTGTGCTTCAAAACTTCAAACTGTGCTTTGAGCTCACGCACTGCTTGAATGGCTTCACTGGTTTGAGGAAGCACATTTGATTGAATGGTTGTTGGATGTACCGTAACCCCCACCGGAGATGGTACATCTTCTGGAATGATGGGATCTGGAGATGCAGAATTTTGGTTAACAGCAGGCTCTTAAAGATTCAAAGGTATATCAGCCCCTTGACTATCTTGAGTTTGTGATGTTACCTGTACCGGTGTTACCATTGCCGGTTGAGCAATTTGTTGAGCTATTATTATCTGGTGTATGCTTTGCATCATGTTAAGCATGTCTTTCAGTGATTGCTCAACGGCAGTGAGATGTTGTTCTGTATTAGCAGATGACGTCTCTGGTTCATCTCCAATAGCGTAGGATTCAAACTCTCTTAAAGATATAGAGGGATTAGTATAGAGGTATGAATCAACACTATCAGTTTCAGACTCAAAAGATTGAGTACCCCCAGCTTCTGAATCAGAAGTCTGCAACTGTCTTTGTCTTCTTGATCGAGTATTCTGATATACTCCTTCAAAGGAATTAAGAAGTCTGTTGAATTATTGTTGACCTGGAGTTTGGGACGTGTTCCGTCTAGGACGTCGTCCTCTGTTGGTATGAGATGCCATGTTGACTGATGCATATGACAACTCATCATCTTGTTGTTGAGGTGCATTAAAATTTAATCGATCAAAAACTGATCGTTTAGAAATCGAACAACAACATTTAATTACAATCTGGTGACACTCACAATGATGATTTTCTTGAGGGAGTGTCACGGGAGATTGTCTATTTTTACACTTTTGCATTAGCAATTCGCGTAAATCAGAAGGAGTAGATGAAGTAGTCTTCTTTATTATATTTGGGGTAGAAAAATGTTTAGTCCCTTGAGTATAAAGAAGATTACTGGTTGCATTCGCAGAACCAAACTGTATATTTTTACGTGCTTGGAGTTGCGCACGTAAATCCTAAGATTTTTTAGCACGAAGGAATCCATCTTCATTGCGTGTAATTTATAAGTTTGGTACCTTGCGTACAGCAGTATAAGAAGGTTGTTGGTTGAAAACAGAAGTTTTACCAACCATGTTTTTATGCTTCATGCGTGTAGATACATTCACTTTAGATGCAGAAGCATCATTGTGAATTTTATCTACACTGTCACAGACAGGAGATTTACCTTTACGCATAGAGCGCAAAACATGAGTATATGCCACGTCATAGACGGAAGATTTTCCTTTACGTGTAGAACATAAATTTTGTGTGTCTACCGCGTCACAAACGGGAGACTTATTGTTACATTCAGAACGTAAGGCATTGGAGTCTGCCACGTCACAGACGGGAGACACGTTTTTACGTCTAGGACATAAAACCTGATTTTTATGCTCATGGTGTAAAACCTGATTTTTATGCCCAGAGCGTAACACTGGAGAGTCTGCCACATTACAAACGGAAGACTTGTTTTTATGCGCATGGCGTATCACCGAAGTAGAGACTGCCTCATCACAGATGGGAGCCTCTACAACAGGAGTAGGAAAGATTTCTTTGCCCGCAGAGACAGTAGGGAGATCCGAGGATGCTTTGGATTTAGGAGCCCAAACTTTTCGTGCCTTCCGTGATTTCTGAACATTGGACCAGCGAGTGCTACCCCCAGTCCGGAGCATTTCTTCATAGGCAGTCTGGTCGAAGTGCACAACCAGAGTCTTTTTTGTCGATCCAACCGACACATCATCGTATTGAGCAATTGCCTCCTCGTCAGAGGAGAAGGTCGTCCCCAGTAGAGTCGCCATTTTGTTTTACTTAACAAAATGCCTGAAAATTGGCTTTTGAAAATAAAACAAAAAAAGTACAAGTACAAATTGTTCTGAAAAGTATTGCTATGGAAGTCTGATCTGAAGGCGATCACTTTGTTCCTTGGACCATACGATGATGATGAAGATCACTGCTAGAAGATGAACAACTGGAAGAACTAAGTCACCAGAAAGGTATTGACGCACTTGGGCACTGATGGCAAGGTCGAATGCTTTCCTGCTTTGCTTCATTCTGTTCTGGAAGAAAGGTTGAAGAAGAATGCTCTCGGGGAATCAAAGTTTCTGGGCTCTGATCTCTATGTATTCTCCTCTGTCTTTGCTTGTCCTTTTATATGAGAAAAATAAGTCTATTTATAGACTTGGCTTTTTGTGCGTAAAACTCAGCAAAAGTTTTGCCTTTACGCTAATAACTGCCACCCATGACTGAAGTCATCCTCTACATACGTTGACACGTGTCCCATGATTTCAATAAGAATAGGATGCACGTACGCACGTTCTTCGAAATGTGTGGCATGAAAACCACGTAGGCAAACCACGTTCCAGACTAATAAGAAAGGATAGGGCATAAAAATAACCCAAATATACCCTGAGCGTAAAGTAGTAAACTAGGAGTAAAATAGCCCTAAAATGGACTTCCCGTGTAAAGTGGTTGATAAAACAACCTTGAGCGTAAAGGTAGCCCAAATAAACTTTATGCACACGTCAACTTTGAGCGTAAAAAGGCTCATATAGTATTCATGCTTAAAAAAAGCCATCTTGTGAGCGTAAAAGTAGCTCAGTCCACATATTAAACGACAAATATGGATTTCTGTGTAAAATAAATCCCTTCGAATCCTGTTTTATGTCAGACCCATTATTACTTTGTATTAAATGCATAATTTGACAATTTGTCTCTGCCTGTCCCTGGCGTAAAATGGTTGGCGTGTCCCTGGCATAAAGCAGCTGATCTGTCCCTGGCATAAAGCAGCTTGTTTGAGTGGAAAGATCTTATCCTTTTGACTCAGTCTATAAAATATTTTTTTACGCTCCTACACCGCCTAAGAGTGGCGACCGAATTTTGGAAGTAGAAAGCTAGGCTGACCTGGGATATCAAGGGAGATCGCAACTCTGCATTCTTCCACTCCTGTGTTAAGGGTCGCAGGAATCAGCTATCCCTTCACCAAATAACCGACGAGACCGGCACCCTTCTCAAAGGTCAATGGAGCATCCAGAAGGCAGTTGCCAACTTCTACACCAAGCTTTTCTCCAAAGACGGCGTTGTCAAGGACGACAGTTTCCTGGCTCAGGTCCCTCTCATTCTCAAAGAGCACGACAATGATCCACTCTTGATCCATCCCTCCCACGACGAAGTCAAGTCCGCGGTATGGGCTCTCGACGAGCATAGTGCCCTGGGCCCAGACGGTTTCTCCGGGACGTTCTTCCACTCGTACTGGAACACCATTCAGGCCGACGTGACCGATGCTGTCATTGCGTTCTTTCAAGGCACTCATCTTTCTAAATCCATATCCCGGGCTAACCTCGTTCTCATCCCCAAAAAAGATAATTCGAAGACTTTCAAAGACTTTCGTCTGATCAGCCTCTGCAACTTCGCCAACAAAATCATCTCCAAGATCATCGGTTTCCGTATGTCCCCCATCCTCCATAAGATTATATCCGAGGAGCAAATCGGTTTCGTCCCGGGGCGGAGCATCACTGACAACATCCTTCTAGCCCAGGAGATGGTCACTTGCATGAAATTTCCGGCGGGGGGGGGGGGGACATTGCCATCAAACTTAATATGGAGAAGGCATACGACCGGCTGGACTGGCAATTCATGATCTGGGTCCTCAGAGCCTTCGGGTTCTCTGAATCGTGGACAGACATCATTTACAGATCCATAAGCAACTCTTGGTTTTCCACTGTCATCAACGGACAAACGGACGGCTTCTTCAAAGCCAGTCGTGGTGTCAGACAAGGAGACGCTCTTTCCTCCACCATCTTCATCGTGGCTGCCGAAGCCCTCAACAGAAACCTCAATAATATGGTTAACATCCCCAACTTCCTTCACTTTCACACCACTACGGGGTGCCCCATTATTACTCACCTGGCTTACGTCGACGATGTGCTCATCTTCTCCTCTGGGGACATCGGAGCCGTAGAGGTGGTATGCAAAACCCTAGAGAAATACACAAGATGCTCCGGACAACGGATCAACCGGAAAAAAGTGTCATATACACCCACCACAAAGCTGAAAGAGGTCATTCGGCGGCCCTCTCCAACCTCACCTCCTTCTCCATCGACTACCCGCCGTTCACCTACCTGGGGTGGCCTTTGGTTTATGGCAGATCTAACTCGGGCATCTTCAGCTGGTTGGTCAACAAGGTTAGGAAGAAGATCGAGGGATGAAATAATACGACACTATCCCCCGACGGCAAGATAATCCTCATCAAGCATGTGCTATCCTCCATCCCTATCTATACCCTGGCCGTCTGCTCCCCGCCTCTGAAAGTTCTCTCCTCCTTAGATACCCTCTTCGCCAGCTTCTTTTGGGGTCGTCTCAATGGCCAGGATAAGCATCACTGGGCCAACTGGGGCACTATGGCCAAACCTACCACCGAGGGAGGCCTCGGCTTTATCAAATTATCATATATCGTTAGCGCCAGCTCTATGAAACTGTGGGGGAAGCTGAGAGCACACAATTCTGCCTGGGCTAGGTTCATGAAAGCGAGATACTTCCCACACTCCCACCCTACCACGTTCGTCGCTAACAGTCGATCCTCCGCATCGTGGCATCGTACTCTCCTCGGGCAACAGCTAGCTGAACCCCTGATCCGCTTGCAACTCGGCAACAGAGACTCTTCTCCGTGCTTTGAGCGGTGGATCGGCGAGGAGACCTTCCAACTCTTCCCTAATGCCCCCACTCGCTGCACGATTCGGGATTTATGGGACCCCACCTCTGGCTGGCGGTGGAAGCGGATCAGAGACTGGATCGGGCAGGAGGCAGCGACCAGGATTGAAGCAGCGGACGTTCGGATCGACGGCTCGCCGGACAAACTGAAGTGATCCTCCAACACCAGTGGCTTGTTCACGATGGCCTCAGCCAGAAGGGAGGTAGCTGGTGGCGGCATGTCGTTCCCCCTGCTCGTACCTTTTTGGCATTCTTGCATCCCCAACAAATGGTCATTCCTGATCTGGAGAGCCTAGCGTAGGAAGCTGCCGACCGACGATTCGCTCACCACCATTGGCTTCAGCCTAGCATCCAGATGCCACTGTTGCAACTCCCACAACACAGAAACCGCGGAACACATCATGCTCTCCGGAGATCTCGCAACCCTTGTTTGGCATGACCTTTCCAGAAGATGCAAGAAAACAATCCACTCCGGGGGCTTCAACGATCTCCTGGCTCATTGGAGTGATAATCACGACCATCAGATCGTCGCGGCCGCTGGCATATGGGTTCTCTGGAAGAATCGGAACAAATCCAGATACGAAGGGCGTTAATATAACCCCCCACAGCTGATCCGAGAAGTTCGTAGACAAATCCTCAAAATCCGAAACCGCTGGGCCCACTCCACGGAGATCTTCTGGCAGGCTTTTGCATAGCTGCACTCTGCGCCCCGCCTGGGACGGGATTCCTTCTCTTTGTCCGTTTTGTTGTTTTCCAGCGCTCGACGCGCTTACTTGTATAGGCCTCGGCATTTTGCGCCTGATACATTAATAAAAGTCTCATTCTCCAATATATATATATATTTTTTTTTTAATATATATATATATATATATATATATATATATATATATATATATATATATATATATATATATTGGAACCAATTTCCTCTTCTTAGACTAACTCCCAAGAGTTGGCCCAAACATATATCCCTAGAAATAAAATATTCATAGGAGCCTAGGCGCATGGGTCTGTCAGTCCATAACTCAAAACCTTAAAATCTCTTCACAAAGGAAAAAAAAGTGTACATAACTAAATAAAGAAAGAAGGAAAGAGAGAGAACTAATTTAAAGGAAAAGGAGAGTGAAGGAAAGTCCAGAGAGAGAGTGAGATGTAGAGAGAACAGAGCTGGGAGAGGGAAAGAGAGTGGAGAGAAAGGGCTCGAGAGGGCTTTACCTAGGTCCTGTGAGTGGAGCCACCGGCGGTCGCGGGGAAGGATTGTTGGTGTTTTTGCCTTTAAACTAGGAAAGATAGTCTCACATCGGCTACACCAAATGATAAGTATCTCAATATAATACATTGCTTGTGTTGAGGTGTGCACATGAGGTGTAATGGGGCACAAGTGTGTGCCGTGTGGGAGTATTTTCCTAGAAGAAAAAAGGATTAATTCTAACAATGATGTAAGTTAATTTTTGTTGATCGGACTCGGACTCGGACTCCAGGATGCCTCGTGCATGCACGGCCGTGTGTTTGGGGGGTAGGCGTGGGCTAGCACTCGACTATGTTGATTGTGGGATGATGTAAAACATCAAACTCTATTTTAGAGTATTGGTATTTTAGTCCCACATCAGATAGGAGAGATGGTGAAGTCTCACTCCACTCTATAAATAGAGCCCCCTGACCACCTTTCTAACATGCACCAAGAAGAGAGTTAAAGGAGTCTGTAAAGTCCAGGAAGCCCGTTCAAGTCTCAAATATTGACTGACGAGCATTCCAAAAGTTTTTTTAAACTTGCTGATTCCTGGAAGTGGATCGTATATAGGCGAATCTTGCTTTGAGCAACGGTGATCTAATCACCCTAGCAAAGCTGCCTTTCGCTTTCTTCTTTCTTTCTCTTCTTCTCTGATCTAATCAGAAACCTCTTGTGGGCTTTCGTCACTGCTACTGCTAGCAACTCGATTTGTACCTTCCTAAAAGAAGCTCTACATTTATTTGTTGTTGTAACACAATATTTTAAGATTTTCGTTACCCAAAATCCTCTAAGGATCTCTGTAGTGCGCCTTCCTTGAAGTGTTGCTACGAAACATTGTTGCTATTTTAACAACTGTTTCGAATATCTGTTTTTCATCGAAAATTATGCCTCGGGAATAACAATCTCAAAGAAAGATTTATATTCGATGGAAAACCACCGTGCAAATCTTCTCGACACAAGTTTTAACAAACTTGAGAAGTTTGACGGGGAGCATTACAACGTCTAGAAGAGAAAGGTCAGCCTTAATCTTCAACTCGCGAGCGTTGACTACGTGTTGACAGATCCTGAGCCTTTAAGTCCAGAAGGTGAAAATGCTCGAAGGGTCGCTGAGGCCACTGCTCCGCAATCCAAGTGGAGGAGAGATAACAACCTTTGCAAGATGTTTATCTTAAACTCTATGGAAGACTCTCTGACAGAGTCATACAGCAAGACGGTCCATGCTAAGGACGTCTGGGAGTCTGTAGAGAATCTCTACAAGGCAGATGAGAATAAGAACAAGATCCACGTAACCGAAAAGGTCTGGAAGATGCGATTTGAGGATGACAAGACGATGTTGCCTCAAGTCAAAGAGTTTCTCAAGTTACGTCAGAAACTTGTGGATGACGGCATACCTTTGTAGATGCATTTGCCGTCTGGAGCATTGTCGCCAAGCTCCCACCTAGGTGGAGCAATTTTTATTGCAGACTTGCACCGCAAGAAGATGGAGGTGGATCTTGAATGCCTCTTGTACTGGATTCATGTTGAAGACGAGCTAAGGACTCTCACCAGCTGTAGGTGAAGTCAGCTCAATTCAAGCCAAATACCTAAGGACGATGGTGTTTGCTTCAACTGTGGCAAGAAGGGTCACTTCAAGAAGGATTGCAGGGCCAAGCCCAAACCAAAATAGCAGGTATGGCTAAACTTGGTTATTTTGATTACTTAACTTGGTTGCTATTGTTGCACAGGTTGAGTTTTCTAGCGTGGTAGCTGACTAGTGGTCTGACACTAGTGCATCTGACCATATGTACTCTCGAAGAAGCTGTTCACCAAGGACGAGCCGTGTTATGACGAAGGTCTCGATGGCGAACATGTACCTAACAGAATATCTGAAGATCGAGTCAGTGGTTATGAACCACCAACAAGGACACTGGAATGCGTGTTACACGTACCAGAGATTTCTGAAGATCTGATCTCATGAAGTCTGTTATCTTATATAGACTTGAAAGATGGACATTTGTACTAACCAGATGGTAATTTCTTGGCGAGGAACATGCTTCGAAAAGATGTTCAGTGCTGAAGGAATGTTCGAACTTCTGCTGATGGCGAGTTACTTCATTGAATGGGCTGACAATTGTTCTATGATAGAAGCAGACTCAAGTTGTCCTACCGGGACCTTATCTTCAGAATGTGGGGGCAAGGAGGTGGAGGAATTTAAGGTCTGTGCAGATACAAGACTGTCAGGAAGCTGCTCAGACGATTGAACTAAAGTACTGATCATCTGGAGTTAGACACTCAGATATTTGTGACTTTTATCAATTCTCCACATAGGCCGGTTCGAAGACCGCGTGTCCGTACGCCGACGTGTCAACCTCCTCCCTCCCATTGTCCCCTCCCCCCGACACCGCACCGGCATCGGACCTATTCCGATATCTCCGCAACCCCCTCCAATGGAGAGACGTCTTGTAGACTGCGGGCCAAAAAATGTGGTCCAAATCTGCGGACCGCGAACAACGTAGCAGAACATAGCAGTCTTTCCATGTTTTCCAAATTAATAGTTATGACTTGTAATTAATTATGATTACTGGTAATTTAATAATTCACTTTCATCCTACGTCACTTAAAATAGAGTATATTCGAATGAGGGGACAATAATTTTGGATGATTACCCCAAATTCATCGTAACTTTTATGGGGGTGCTTGTTATGCGAAATAGCATACAAAAAAAATTCTACATTTTGGAAAAATTATAGTTAAATTTACTTAAAACTTATATTCTCATGTTCCTTGACCATATAATTTTTTTGGGAAAAATAAGGATAAAAAAAACTATAAAAAAGATTAAAAAAAACTAAGGGAAAAAGTACAAAAGCACGACAAAGAATTCTCAAAATTTTGAAAAATGAACAAAATTTCTTAAAACATGAAAATATTAGAAAAAAGACTGAAGGAAAATTTCTTAATTTTTTAAAAAAACTTTAAAAAATGAAAAATGATAAAAAAAAACACCAAACTTTAAAAATTGTAGAATGATAAAAAAAAAAAAGAACCGAAAAAAGAAATTGCAATTTTTTTTCCATGCAAAAAAATTACACCCACGAATTCTTAAGTGATACAATTTTCATGTTTTGTGAGTAAATTATTTATATGAATATTTTTAATTCTCGAAAAAAAATTATAAGATAAACTGAACATAAGATTTTCCACCAAAAATTTGTTCGTGAATAAAAAAAATTCCATGTACCAACCACTCCCTTAGAGCATCTCCAACCCTATTGTGACTTTGGAAAAAAGTTGTTGCCACATAGGAATGACAAAATTTTATTCAAAAGTTCTTCTTCAATGCAATTGTCAAGTCAATTGTGAAGCTTATGTGGCAAAAATTAAAGAAGACACTGTGAAGTTGATTGTCTTGTTCTAGACAATGCACTTGACAATGTTTTCTCTTCCATGTCATCAAATATGAATAAAAAATATTAGAAAAAAAAATGAGTAGTTGTCTTAAAAGTTGTCTTGAAAGTTGAAAAAAATATTTTTTATTGTCTTATCAATACTTTTGCATTGGAGAGAGTTTTTCTATCTCATTGTCTTTTGAGATATAATTTTGCCACATAAATAAGACATTGTCTTGTGGCTTATGCCACATAGGAGCCACCTAAGACTCACAACACTTAAATAAGACAATAGGGTTGGAGATGCTGTTAGAATTTAACCAAATTCATCTCAAAATCATGTTACCAAAGATTCCCGTAACGCAGGAAAGGGTATAGCTGACAACACCCGTGTAGAAAAGTAGTCGTAGATTGAATTTACGTATGGGTTATGCAAATTCTTAGGTTTAATATAAAATTTTAAATTTTGTACATTACTATAATAAAATAAAATTATTTTAGATGCTTCGAAAATAAAAAAAATTATTTTAGAGAGTCATTAGCAGAAACATAAAACTGCAAACATCTTCAGTATAAGCATTAATATATAGGAAAATGCTAAGTTTACTACCAATTTCTTACAACCTTTTTACAACCTCACTCACCACCTCCTTACACATGGGTCCCACCGGATCCCACCACCCCTCACACCCCCCTGCTACATGGGCTCCACCCGACCCCATCACTTACTCCTCTCCTCCAATCGAAACCCGACACGTGGCGGGAGTAAAGGGGTTGTAAGAATTTGGTTGTAGGCATAGCATTGCTCTTGTCCTTCCAAACCATTTTTTCTTACGTGCCAGCTTACGTGGCATATTGATGTGGTAGCTCACATAACAAATTTTTAAATTAAAATTAAGATTAGAATTAAAACTTAAATTAATATTAACATTAACTTTAAAATTAATATTAATGTAACATTAACAATAATATTCATATTAACATTAATATTAACATTAATATTAATATTAACACAAAAAAAAAAAGGATAGTTAATTTTTTTTGTTAAAATTTGCCATATTATATGGCACATTATATTATTTTAACGACGTTTTAGAAGGTCAAATAGTACAATTGAAATTTGTACTTTGTAGGAAGTTACTTTCTTACATGAAAAAATGTAAATAGCTTCACCCAGATTCGAACTGAAGACATTCAAACGCACCCAAAGTAATGTGTTAGACCGACATGATAACCAACTAAACCTCGAAACCAATTGATATTAAGTTAGAAGCATGTTTTAATGAACATTGCAATGAGAAAATTAAGTTAGAAGCATGTTGTGAAAAAAAATCTTAGGGGCATTCCGAGAATTGAACTCGGGACCTCTCGCACCCTAAGCGAGAATCATACCACTAGACCAAATGCCCACTTGTTTGACATTTTAGTGTTGAGCATTTCATTCTCTTTGTATAACAGAGAAAAGAAGAAATTTTTACATAAAAAATTAGGAAAATATGGCTTCGCCCGGGTTCGAACCGGAGACCTTCAGTGTGTTAGACTGACGTGATAACCAACTACACCACGAAACCAATTATGCTAACCGTGTGATCCAATAATTTAATAAACGGATAAATGATATTCACTTACACGATTGGAACTAACTAATTGAACGGAAATTTTCGTACATAGCATAAAACTTTAACGAATTCGGGATAAAAGTACAAATTTTCAAAAAATTAACAAAACAAAAACGCCCTTTCGTAGGACGTTTTATACTTAATAAATACATAACGTATACTGCCAAAAAAATTATAAAGTATATAAAGTAAACACATAACGCCCTTCACATTCACATGTGCGTCTTCCCTTAGCATATAAGTCCCTCCATACATGTAGGTCCCTCCAAACTCCTTATGTTATATTTTTATTATTTGTTAGCCTTTCAACATTGTTTTTTGCATATAGGTCCCTCCAAACAGAACAAAATAAAGCCGCCCTTACAAAAAAATTGTTATTTTTTGTTTGCATTTTGTATGACTTAACTTTGATGTATTCCTTTATTGTTAATAATAAAAAAAATTGGAAACGTCCACACTATGAAATTTTTTATTTTGGTATTTTTAAAAAATAGTGAAAACACATTTGCTAAGGATGTTTTTGTTTAAATAATATTTTTATTTTTTCTTTCATTTTTATGGAAGAAATTAAAAAAAATGATAGAAAACGTGTGGAAGTTTTTTTTTTGTATTACTCTTTTAAGGGCGTTATGTATTTGAGAATAAATAAAAAATAAACCGTGGACCACGTCAGCTTTGCATGTTTCAAAAGAAAAAAATTAACCGATAAAAAATGTCTGTTTCTCATGTTTTTAATTTTTTTTATTTCTCCCATAAAAATGAAAGGAAAAAAGAAAGAAAAATAATTTAACATAGTATTTTAAGAAAAAAAAACGTCCTTAGCAAAGGTGTTTTCACTCTTTTTTCTAAATAGAAAAATAAAACGTGGACATTTTCAACCATATTTTTATTTTTATTGACAATAATGAAATACATCAAAGTTTGGAGGGATCTAAATGCAAAAAGTCCTACAAAATGCAAACAAAAAAAAATTAACATCTTTATTTTGTTGTGTTTTGAGGAAACTATATACAAAAAACAATGTTAAACTAAAACTAATAATAAAAAAATAGCATAAGGAGTTTGGAGCGACCTATATGTAAAAATAGAAATATTTAGACTTTGGGTCTCAAATAAGTTTCAAAATTAGTGTTTGGATCTTCATATAATACATAATTAGTGTTTGGGTCTCAAAAGTGTCACTAATGTCTCAAAAGTGTCATCAAAAGTGTACCAAAAGTGTCACTAGTTATTTTTGGTGACACTTTTGATATCCAAATACTAATTATGTATAATATGGAGACCCAAACATTAATTTCGAAACTTATTTGCAGGGGCGGCCCGGAGGAGGGGCAAACGGGGCTTGCGCCCTGGGCCCCAAATCCCAAGGGGCCCCAAAATTTTTTAAATGTTAGTAATAATAACAAATAATAAAATATTGTTATTCTGGTTTCTTCTTCAAAGTCCAAGGTCAAAAAAAAATATTATAGCAATTCAACAAATAAGACATGATGCATAGGAATTGGATAGCCGTCCGACTCTTCAATTTCAAAGAAAAAACTAGTTTTTCCATCACTTTAAGATTTTCTTTTGCATTTCAGAGGGGAAAAAGTTATTCACGTCCCTTCCGATTCCAAATGACCAGCAATAGGTTTTTTTTTTTTTGAATTGTTTATTTTAATTCTCTCTCCATTCTCCCTTTTGCTTATAATTGAAACACAAATTTATAATTTTCTTCAATTTCTTCTCCTAGAATCCTTCACAAGGATTCCGCGAAGTAAAACTACACAAAGAAGGCCACGGTGGCAGACAAGCTACTCTCTCTCTCTCTCTCTCTCTCTCTCTCTCTCTCTCTCTGGCCTCTACTTGAGCTTTGACCCGAAGAGGAGACAAAAACGTGAGGTAGATGTATCAATGCGAACCTCATATTTTAGCAAGACTTTCATTTTGAGAATTGAAATATTTTGTAACTTTTGTTCCTCATGATGTTGGCTTTGTTATGTTTTTTGAGTTTCCTCTGTCGTCGATGATTGAGGACAATCCTCTTTGCCCCTATCTTTTGAATGAGGGGTTCTATTGATGTAGTTTATTTGTTTCGAAAGTTCCAAGCTATATTTATATATAATCTACTCTGCACAGACACAAGCATAGACTTAGAATTTTGCATCTTTTAAAAATTATGATACATATTGTTTGTAGTAGATCTTCGGTCTTCCTTCGTAATATCTCTATTTATGCACGTTTTCATAATAACTAAGTTTCAACCAGCTTTTGTAGTATATTTAGCTCACTACGTGTTGTGATTTATAGTTGATCCCACGTTGGTGTTGAATAGCGATGAGCCGATGGCAATGAGTCTTTTCGTTTCTCTTTGCACTTAATATTTCACACTTAAAATTATAGGTTCCTAGTGTTGAATATATTTTCGTAAATCTTTGCACTTAAGATTTTACAATGATTTCGTTTTCAAAGCATAATATTTTGTAACTTTTGTTCCTCCTGATTTTGGCTTTTTTTAATTTTTTTTATTTTCTCTGTTGTTGATAAATTAGGCAAACAAACCCATATATCTCAATCCTAGTATTGAAAAAACATAAACAAGAAATCTTAAATAACATATTGCATCGGATTTTTTTTAAACTACGGAAGTAGTATTGCCATTTGCCAAGATATATTCATGCAAAATTTAATGTCAGTTGGCATGTATCTGGCCCCAATACAAAAGAGTTCACTTTGGTTTATTGTATCATGCAAAAAAATTTTGATACTTTATTTTCAATATATTTTTTGAAGAAGGGACATTATTTTGTATTTAGTCCTGGACATCAAAATATTCCGGGCCGGTCCTGCTTATTTGAGACCCAAAGTCTAAATATCCCTAAAAAAATATGTTTGGAGGAGTTGTATAAAAAAAAAGTATGAAAAGATGCTCTGAGAAGGGCGTTATGTGTTTGATTTTTATATTTTTTTAATTTTTTTTGGGCCAAAGGTACTTATTCCAAAGGGTTTTATTTGTTTATTTTGGTAAAGCCTACTCATGTTTGTTTAACCATTAATGCTATCGTTCTTTCGGTATTTGAAATATTTTTCTTTACTTATTTTTTCCTTAAATAACTAAATATCATGAACTATTTGCAACTAAATATTCCAAAATTTAAAAGATAACATTTTGTTACCTTCAATATTTTTTTTTTGAACATGATACCTTGACTCTCTCCTATTTTTCGATGGTGATGACCAAAGACAATTTCGTTCACAATTAGAATTTACAAACTGATATGGATGGATGGATACGGTATACAAAAAGTAGTCATATATCCAGTGAAATAAAACTTGTATGATATAAGAGCATATCAAAAATGCATCTCCACGCCAAAATTTATAACAACAAATTAAATCTAGAATGGATTTGATCTGTCTGACAATAGTAGAAAGTGATAGAATGACCTTTGTTTCCAAAAGTTGTGTGGTCAAAAATTAATATGGTAAAAAAATAATGTGAAATCTAGAATCTAGAAATTGGGACCCCAAATTGAGCCTTATTATTCTACAAAATGAGTTCATGCACTCTGCATGTATAAATTATGAGGCCCAAGTTATAGCTCCTTTGGGTGGGTTGGGACCATCATGGAACTCCACTTGAACCTTACTATTCTACAAAATGAGCTCCTATGTTCTGAATCTAGAATCTGGCCTTACTAATGTTGATATTTTTGCATTTAGACTAGGAAAGATAGTCCCACGTCGACTACACTAAATGGTGAGTATCTCAATATAATGCATTGCTTGTGTTGAAGCGTGCACATGAGGTGTGGTGGGACACAAGTGTGTGCCATATGGGAGTATTTTCCTAGAAGGAAAAAAGATTAATTCCAACAAGGATGCAAGTTAATTTTTGTTGTTCAGACTCGAACTCCAGGATGTCTCGTGTATGCACGAGAGTGTTCGGGGGGTAGGCATGGACTGGCATAGGACTATGCTGATTGTGGGATGATCTAAATTATTAAACTCTATTTTTGAGTATTAGTATTTTAGTCCCACATCGGATAGGAGAAAATGTGAAGTCTCACTCCACTTTATAAATAGAGCTCATTGGCCTCCTTTAAAAGATGCACCAAAGAAGAGGGTTAAGGGAGTCCATAAAATTCAGAAAGCTCGTTCAAGTCTCAAAATTGTCTGACGAGCATTTCAGAAGTTCTCTAAGAACTTACTGGTTCTTGGAAGCGGATCGTATATAGGCGAGTCTTGCTTTAAGCAACGGTGATCTGATCACCCCAGCAAAGCTGCTTTCTCTTTCTTCTTTCACTCTCTTCTTCTCTGATCTAATTAGAAACCACTTGCTTTCGTCGTTGTTGCTGCTAGCAATTCGATTTCTACCTTCTTTTTATAAGCATTACATTCGTTTGCTGCTGTGACAAAATCTTTTTAGATTTTTGTTACTCAGAATCCTCCAAGGATCTCTATCGTGCACCTTCCTTGAAGTGTTGCTACGAAATGTTGTTTTTATAATCGTTTCATTTCTCAGTTTTCTATCAAAAATTACGTCCCGGGAATAACAATCTCAAAGCAAGATTTAGATTCGATGGAGAACAAACGTGCAAACCTTCTCGACACAAGTTTTAACAAACTTGAGAAGTTTGACGGGGAGCATTACAACGTCTGGAAGAGAAAAGTCAGCCTTAATCTTCAACTCGTGAGCGTTGACTACGTGTTGACAGATCCTGAGCCTTTAATTCCAGAAGGTGAAAATGCTCGAAGGGTCGCTGAGACCACTGCTCTGTAATCCAAGTGGAGGAGAGATAACAACCTTTTGCAAAGTTGCTTATCCTAAACTCTATGGAGGACTCTCTGGCCGAGTCATACATCAGGGCGGTCCATGCCAAGCATGTCTGGAAATTTATAGAGAATCTCTACAAGGCAGATGAAAACAGAAACAAGATCCACGTGCCCGAAAAGGTATGGAGGATGCGATTTGAGGATGACAAGACCATGTTGTATCAAGTCAAGGAGTTCCTTAAGTTACATCAGAAGCTGGCATATGACGTCATACCCTTGGTCGATTCATTTGTCGTCGGGGGCATTATCGCCAAGCTCCCAACTGGGTGGAGCAATTTTATCGTGGACATGTATCGTAAGAAGATGGAAGTGGATCTTGAACGCCTCTTGCACTGGATTAATGTTGAAGATAAGCTAAGGACTCTCACCAGCTGAAGGTGAAGTCAGTTCTATTCAAGCCAAAGCCTAAGGGTCATGAGGCTTGCTTCAACTGTGGCAAGAAGGGCCAAGCCCAAACCAAAATACCAGGTATGGCTAAACTTGGTTATTTTGATTACTTAACTTGGTTGCTATTGTTGCACAGGTTGAGTTATCTAGCGTGGTAGCTAACTAGTGGTCGGACACTAGTGCATCTGACCACGTGTGCTCTTGAAGGAGCTGTTCACCGAGGACGAGCCTTGTTATGACGAAGGTCTCGATGGCGAACATATATCTAGCAGAAGATCTGAAGATCGAGACGGTAGTTATGAACCACCGGCAAGGACACTCGAATGCGTGTTGCACATACCAGAGATTTTCAAAGATTTGGTCTCATAAAGTCTGTTGTCTGATACAGACTTGAAAGATGGATATTCGTACTAGCCATATGATAATTTCTTGGCGAGGAATATGCTTCGAAAAGATGTTCGGTACTGAAGGGATGTTCGAACTTCTGCTGAGTGCGATGAAGCTGCTTCATTGAATGGACAAATAGTTGGTCTATGATATAAGCAGACTCAAGATGTCCTATCTGGGCCTTATCTCCATAATGTGGGGGTAAAGAGATGGAGGGATTTAAAATATGTGCAGAGACAAGACTGTCAGGAAGCTGCTCAGACAATTGAACTAAAGTACGGATCTTCTGGAGTTATTACACTCATATATCTGTGACTTTTATCAATTCTCCACGGAGGCCGGTTCGAAGTGTTTCTCGAAATGCAAATTCGAATGTCATCTCAAGTCAAAGGATGAAGCATTCGAGAAGTTTAGGGACTTCAGGCTGAAGCTGAACATTAAACCATCTACAACTACTCAGAAGGGATCATGACGGAGAGTGTCGTTTCTTTTTTTTTAGATGCGTATCGTTCTGTTATGAATATCGAATTGGTTATGAAACGACTGCCCTACATATACACTCAAGATTGATCAAGACGGAGAGTATCATTTTTTGGATCCACATCGTTCTGTTATGAACATGGAATTGGCTATGAAACGACTGCTCCGTAGTATATATAATCCATAGAGTGTCAAAAAAGGAAGATCGGGATGCTGTCAAAGATGATGATATCTATACTGCAGATCTTCCAATATACTTCTGGGGATAGATTGTGTGTACGGCTACGTTTATTGCTGAATAAAGTACCATTCGTATATCTGACTATGATTCTCATCAGCACTGGTTCAAGGTTAGACCTAACTTGAATATCAATCAACTGTGGGGGTGTCTGGTGTACGTGAAGCTTCCGAATATCAAGATTCAAAAGTCAGGGACGAAGACCAAGAAGACGGTATTTTTGGAATTAGCTGTTGTAAGCTATGTTCGGAGATCACTTGATATTGTATCAATCATATCACTGAGTCTTGCGAGGCATAATTCTTTGAAGACAAAATTGCTAGGGACAAGAACATTATTCTCGCGGATGTTCCAGAGAATATTGTTGGTACCGAAGAAGCAAGTACTTTCAAAGATGTAGTAGTCCAAAAGGTGGTTGTCATTAATGACAATACTTGAACCAGTATTCGCTAAGCAGTAAGTGAAGCAAGTAAGAAGGAGGAAAGATTTCGGAGATAAACTTTATCATCCATCATGTTGAGGCTGATTAGGTGATGAAGTCCAAAGATACGATCTTCTGGAGGAAAGAGTCAATGAAGAGGTTTGACTCTGTAACATCTAAGTATAAGTGGATGTTAGTTAATCTGCCTGAAGTAGCCAAACCTATTGAATCTTCGAGAAGAAAAAGATGAAAGCCGAAGGAACTGAAGATGAGTTCAAGGCTAGAGGACTTGCTCAAGAACATGAGATTAAGATGTCAACTATCAGGATGACGATGGCCGTAGTTGCTATTCATAAGATGTTCTATCATCAGATGGATGTCTAGACAGTAGTTTTGGATAGAGAAATGACAGAAAAGATTCACATACAACAGTCATATAGATTTATCGTTCAGGGTATTGAAGACAAGGTCTGCAAGTTGGTGAATTCTATATACAATTTGAAGTACACTCCCAATCTGTGACTCGAGAAGTTTGACCAGGTTATTAGGTCAAAAGGCTACAGTATCAGCGAGACTGTTAAAGTATGTTTATACGAAGTTCGCTGAAGTGAGAGGAGTCATCGTTTGTCTCTATGTGGATGACATAATGATGTGTCACTAGAACAAAGATGTTCCTCACTTCCAGATTCAATATGAAGGACGTAGAAGATGCGAATGTCATCCTGGGGATCTAAATAATCCAAACGGAAGTTAAGCTTGCCATGTCGCAAGCTCACCATGTGAGAAGATGCTCACACGCTATGGGTATCAGGATCTTCTAGGGATCGATACTTCTTACAGGTGTGATCAAAGGTTGAAGCCCAATCCTGGAGAATCGTCACACAGTTGGTGTACTCGAACATCATTTAAAGTTTGATGTAGGCTACAAGTACCACCAGGCCTGACATAGCTTTTGTTGTAGGCATAACGAGTCAATTCACGAGCAAGCCATGTGTTGATATTTGGAAAGCTGTAAAGAGAGTAATTGAATATCTCCCAGGGACACAGAAAGATGCACTATATTAGTTACCATGTAGGGGTAGAAGGCTTCAGTGATGCAAGTCAGTGCTCAGAAGGAGAAATAAGAGGCTATATCTTCTACGTGGATAAGGCTGCTATATCGAGAAAGTCAAAAACCTAGATCCATGGGTAATGGTGCTATATCGAAGAAGCAAACATTTCTTTCAATATGGGATCTGAGTTCTGTTAGATGTAGTAGATGAAGCAAAATTGCTTCGGATCTCAGGAAGGATCTTTCTGTGGTTGGTACGCAAATTCGGATGATGTCGATGTATTGTGACAACTTGACACGATCTTCCTGTGGGTGGTGGTCATATTCAGGCAGTGTCGATTTATTGCGACAACCAGACTACTACAGTGGTAGCATCAAATGACGTTTTCAATGACAAGAAGAGGGTTGTGCGATTAAGGCACATGTCGGTAAATGATCTCATTAAGAAGATGAGTCATTGTCGTAGGAGATGTTCGGAGCCAAGAGAATCTGGCAGATCCGTTCACCAAAGGTCTCAAGCGCCAGCTGGTTGCGGACTCAGCAAGAAAATGGGATTGAAGACGTTCTGATATTGTGTCTCTGCAATCCTACCATAAAGTTTTATGCTATTAGTTCAAAGAGAAATCTACTAGGCATCTAGTTTTTGGTTCAAGGGAGGACCATTGACTGGAAGAATATCAGGTGCAGTGGGCAATCCTTTGGAATACTGCAGGATCATGGACCTAGAACCACAGTTAGTGGGGTCCTCTGGATATTGCGGGGTCACGTACCTAGAACCATTGGTAGTGGGTAGTCCCTTGGAATATGGCGGGGTCTCAGACCCAGAACTACTGTAAGTATATATGCAATCCTTTGGGACTCTGCGGGATTATGAACCCAAAATCACTGGTGTCCACTATTTGTTCTTTGTATAGAACAAAGTCCTATGAGAGGATGGATTGGAAGCCTTAATGAGTTCTCGGGCATTTGGGATGTCCGGCGTGCTTTACAGGAAACACGGGTAGCACAGCACTACAAAGGAGCATAGTACTCCATGCTATAGTAGGGTGACACCACATGAGGTACCTAGTGAGGGTAAAGCCTCGGCTTCGGGCCAAGTCACAGCGGCATAGCACCGCACATAAGCAAGTGGGCCTAATGCTGTAGAATGAAGAGTGGTATGCAGCACTATAAAGAGGCTGTGCCTCATATTATAGTGGTGTGACACCACATGAGGCAGTGTCTCGGCTTTGTAAGCCATATCACGACAGCGTAACACCGCAAGGAAGCAGAAGGCTTCATGCTGGGTAGTTTGACACTACAAAGAGGCTGGGCCTCGTGCTACAGTAGTATGACACCACATGAGGCATTGTCTCGGCTTCGGGCCATGTCATAGCGACGTAGCACCGCAAGAAAGCGAAAGACTTCATGCCAAGACTCTTTAAAATAACTCACCTAGAGTGTATGGATAGAGATGTTGGTCGTATCTTGAAGGAAAGTTTGTAGACACATGTAAGCCCCCTGATTTTTGGATTTTATTTTTAGTTATTTTTAATTATTTTATATGGATAATTTAATTTATTAAAGTTAATGATGACTATGTTAGTAGTTTACCGTAGATTTGATTTTTGAAGCACAACAAATATTGTTTTCTCAAATCCAGTTCCATATTTGAATTCTAGACTCGTCCACCTTCAGTTTCATATATCATGTTCCATCTAAATTTATTTTTCAACATTCTTTTGACTTCGTGCAACTTCGAGCCAACTTAGGCCAATTTGAGCCATTGACGTAATTTTAAGCCAACTTCCAATTTGATTTTTGGACTTGACATAGATCGAAACTATATGATCCAATATATGGTTTTGATCCATTTTGAGTCTATAATGCACATGACTAGGGTGTACCATCCAATCGAGTTTTCATGTGTTACTTATTTGCAAATGGCACATGAGACTCATTAAATTAATTTTCGGATCCAATTTGACTAGTAATGCTACTCGGACCCTAACCTAGTCAACCCTACTAGTTAGAGCCTAATTAGGAGTACCAAAACCAAGTATATATATATTTTTAAGAGAATTTTAGATGTTTAATTGCAGCCATATGCAATATTTCCTTATATCTTTGGCTTGGTCAAATATCTAACCAAAATAGGAAACCTATTAATAATAGTATGATTTGGAGAACCAAATCATATCCAAATTAGATCAAACCAAAGCCCATGCACTATATATATATATATACATACCTATCAAACCCTAACCATCCCCCTCTTTCATAATAGCCCACTACTCCACAAATACCCCCAAACCTAGCGGCCACCACTCCAAACCCGAAACCCTAGCCGACCCCCCTTTCTTCACAAAATATAATTTCTTCTCGATTTCTGCGCCAACCTCCACCACTTGGATGTCCCTCTCAACATTCCCTTCCACCCTAGAAATTTAGGAGCAACCTTGTGGCCATTAGAGAGGTGCACGATGCGCTACTTGAGCTGAAACTCCGTCAAATCAAAGTCTGAAACGTCACAGCAGGTTAGTCGACTTGTAGATGATGTTTCATCTACTTTTTCTCATCCGTTTCTCCTCAAACCAAATCTGAGAGTTAACTTTGTATGTCTACTCCAACCTCTGATCGCCAGATCCTTTAGTTCCAAGCGGTTTTCCCGTGGTGTTGATTATACGACAGGGTATCCAGAACTGACAAATTCTGTTGCGGGCCACTTTTATCTAAGATCAGTTTCTAAACTTTTTATATTTTTATTCAGAATCTTGACGTCGATACTTTTCTGATGCATATCAGAAAGTTAGGTTTCGCATTCGTTTGCTATTTTTAAAAATTTATGACATTTGTCGTGTCACCGAACTCCGAAAAATTCTGTTTTTCTTGTGTCCAAAAGTGTCAAAACTCCATGAATCCATATTAAACTTTATGTTATGCAAGGTTTAATAAGTACTATTTTAACTAATTTTTGGGATTTTTAAAAAAATTTATTAATTTTATTTTAATCGTTGTTTCGGGACTAAATTAATGTGTCGAATTGAGGAAGTCATATGTGGCATTGACATAAGACCTCTTGTAAAAGGGTTCCCCTATTGAAAATATAATTATAGAAATATATAAGTATTTATAGATAAATTTTAGAATTTAAATATATTATTTTATTATAATTTTAAAGTATTTATGAGAGATTTTGTTACCTATATGTACTTATATAATAGATGCAGTGTCGTAACAACGTTGTGGCAACTAGGAGGCATAGATACTCATATAATTTATATATGGTGTGTTAATATAAAATATTAAATATAGTGTATTATTAGTGGTGAGCTTGGGAGGATCGACAAGGACACCGGAGTTGGATAGGCTACCCGCAGACAGCAGTTACAGGCAAGCGTGCCTTGCCTTCGTTACGGATTATTCTTTTTTGTTTTTTTTGTTCTTTTTTATTAGCATTGCATGACGTAGGACGTTGATACTTAGTGTCCGTTTATAGATGGGTGCCGATGTCATGATAGTGACATCGAGTATTGACATTAGGCATTACGTACATACTGATGTGTCCATTAACACAATTGACCACAGGACACCGACACATTCATGATGCGAGGTTTACATGACTATTCGTGATATTGACCTCGTGTTAGCATTACAGATTTCCTTATCAGTATTGCTTTTACTTTTGAGATGACTGTACAGACTTGACATTGCTAGATTCTAGACATAGGAATTAGGGAGAACTTGACTACAATATCAGAACTATTATCGTGTGGCCCGTTGTTTAGTGACCTTTATCTCTGTAGCAGAGTAAAGGATTATCAATATCGATAATTGATTTTCCTTGGTGCCATGACACATGTACTGGGGATAATACCTTGCTGAGGTGCTAGTGAGCCTTAGTGGAAGGGGTCTGATATTCTAGAAAAGTATCTCACTTGCATAGCACATAGACGGATACAGTAGATTGCCTTAGTTCATATTTCTATTTCTGTAAATTGGCATGTATATTATGCACCTTGCTAGTCCTCTGAGGACTTGGCTATTTTCTAGGCTTAGACGAAGCTGAAGACTACCCGGAGATTTATGGTTCGGGAGATGGGATCGGAGGCGTACCGGCACAGGAGGACGAGATAGTGCCAGAGGACTTCTCGTGATCATGTTACATTCATATTTATTTTTTCTACATTATTTCCTTTTCTTTTCATCAGACTTGTAGTTGATTTGTACTTTGTTTCTATCTATGTGATTTCGGGATATTTTACCCGCACAGACTTCATTACTTTTATTGCTGATATTTGAGACATTTTCTTATTTATTCTTGATCTCTTTGTGGACTCTGTGGATGTGATTAGATGTATATACATGTGAACTGTATTGTATTTCTGGGTGTTATCATAATTTATAGCTTAAGTATTTCGCTAATGGGCTTATTGTGTAGCTTGGCCCATTGGTGAAGTGCTGCTGGTATGTATTCGTATACCTGGTCTTACGTATTTTGGGACTGGGACATTACATATTTTTTGGTGGCCCATACAGATCTACGTTAATCACTTCGGTTACGTTACTGTACCAACGTGAGCCTGCAATTAGAGTAGAAAAGACCCATAGGATCACATCCACATGCTTGATACCTTCATTGACTTTGTTTCGAACTCTCACTTGACTTTTCGATTTGCATCCAGTTTGATTATGTTCTACCGTAATCCTTATATATTCATGCTAGCAAGACAAATCTTCGTAATGGATGTATCTTCCCTTACTATCATATCAGGAAACCATTAGCATAGATACTAGAAGTCATAGGTGCAGATGGAGTCTTCGCAATTGTGCGAAGTCATGGTGATACCTAGGATAGTCGTACTATTATGAGCCTGCAATCGATTGAGAAATAGGACTTGAGGATACATCCACGAACATGATTATAGACTTTTTTCAGGCTCTTCAACATGATTGCTTTCATGTTATCTTCTTTTTCAAGATGATTGCTTTTGTGTTCTTTCTTACTCGAGATTTGACTAAACCCTTCCCTATTGACTTCTTGAGTAAATCTTCTCGTTCATTTTCGATAATTTGTTGAAAACTGCCTTATGGATTGGTCCAAGAAAAAGTTTCTTTGTATTACGGAATAAAAGTTTTTGTATCCTGAGAAATACTGGCGAGGCATGACTTCAGATAACGGCATCATGGCTATATATGTTTCTCAATTCTACTTGAACCATATCCTATGCAAGTTGACATTTTTTCTGTATTTTTGTAAAAAGTTAATTCGAAAATATTTCATGGATTTGGCCAAGATAAGCTCAAGAACCTATTTTACCTGGCATGGTAGATGTACACTACAGCCATCCGTCGTATTATGGAACATGAAAGTTATTTGCAGCCAGATGCACACTGGCGTTGCAGTAACTTTATGTGACATAATCACGGAGATATATGGTTCTCGAGTCTTACCTAGACTATGTCCTATGCATTTTGTTTGGCTTCACATCGTTCTTGGAAATAATTCGATAAACCTTCCTGCTTTGCTTGACCCTATTGTTGTTTGAAATTGGTATATAGGTTTGTTTGACCCAGTTTTAGGTTTCTGTTACCTTCTACTTATTAAATGACTAAAATAGTTAAACCTTATAGTTATATTATATAATATAATTAAGCTAGATTATTGGTGTAATTGTGAGGATGGGTAGCTAGAAATGGGTAAGTTTCTTAGAGTTGGATCCTAGTGAGATTATGAGTTGAGTATGAGTACCTGGATATCGGATGCATAGAGCTAATTAAGAGAAATTTCTAGGAGTGAACTGACAGGTATCATTGAATAGGTTATAATACTATACCTACGATCGAATGAGTTGTATTGGAAATATTGAGAAAGAAGAAGCAGTATGCCAAGCTTAGTAAGTACAAATTCTGCTTTGATAGAGTTCCATTCCTTGGATACGTTATCTTGGGAGAAGGAATTTCATTGGATCCGGAGAAGATAGCTACCGTAGAGTCTTGGCCGACACCAACATCGGTTGCAGAAGTTAGGAGTTTTCTCGGACTTGTCGGGTATTACCGCAGGTTCATAGAAAATTTCTTACGGATTACAGAGCCCATGACGCGGTTGACGCACAACGGTCAAGAGTTTCGATGAACAGAAGATTGTCAGAAGGCTTTTAAAGAATTGAAGAAGAGGTTGACCTCATCACCTATTTTGACGCTTCCTTCTGGATCGAGATGATTCGTGGTTTGTAGTGATGCGTCAAGTAGTGGACTTGGACGTGTTTTGATGCAACATAGAAAGGTCATAGCCTACGCATCGAGGCAGATGATGGTATATAAGAAGAATTATCCTACTCATGATCTGGAGTTATCAGCGGTGATCTTTGTATTAAAGTTATGGTGACATTATTTGTGTAACGCCCCAGTCCCAAAATACGTAGGACTAGAACGCAATCATGCCAGCTATATACATACGAAGTATATGGACCCTCGTATATATACATAAACTGTAAATGCAGTAACCAAGGTACTAAATCTCATCCACAAAGATAAATATGATATAAAAGTAACTTTGAATTTGTCATGTACACCACAGTTGGGCGGAGACAAAGTCCACTACCAACCAAATTAAATATGGAAAAATATACAAGGAAAGAATTTAGCAAGCGAGAGCAATGGCGAGTCCAAGAGCAATCACCACGAAGGAAGGAATGGCCTTAGCTAGAGCACCTGCAAGAAATCACGAAACACACACCTGGCGAGATAACCAGGTCCTCAGAGGGACGTAACAAGATACATCAACATGCCATATAATACTGAATATAAAATATGCCACAATCAAAGAAAGTGACAAGACACTATAAGGTAATCTAACCATACTAAAGTGAACATGCAGTGAGAACAAACCTTTCGTCACATGAGCCCTGGCTGTAATGGGATCTAGTATAGTCCCCACTTGGGCACCAGTGACCGAGAGTATGACATTCAAAAACGACAGTGGCCAACCTGAGAGGCTCATACCCGTATCTCCAGCGGAGCTTCCAGGTTATAGGGGAAGTGCAATAGAAGCCCATACGACAAGAAAATGTTCTCCCCACCCAATGTACCGATCATGTCGCATCCACGACCATGTAAAACTACTAACCGTCAAGTCTTCTAACACACAACTATTGACAGTTAGACCTAACACACGTTCTGCACGCATCAGTGATCAGCCAACACGCAAGTCCGTAGACTATATGCTACTCATAACTCACACATCTCGTGGCACAACAGTGTCAAAGTCTATGCAATACACTAAGCTAGTGGTAGTCCCTTAACTCTAATTCCATATGCAATCAAAGGTAAATAACAAGGTACAACTAATATCACTGAGCAGGCAGTAATCAAGAACTAGAAATAAATGAACAGTGATATGTAATAAATAAAATGCAACTAATTTATAAACAGTAATTTGTGGCAAGGTATCTTGCCTGGGGTGTCGCCTGGTGTGCGATAATCTGACAAGTCCACCATGGTCCAATAGCTATAGTCATGGTGCAGAGGTCCAAAGTCGCGAGAGAATAGGAACATGCGATTAGTCATGAGTAATGAGAAATGTTGGCAGAATTTGTGGAAGTAGATAAATATACAGATTATTAGAAAATATTTACATTACTTTAAAAACATGTTTACTTGTAAAAAATCATTTACTTAAATACTTTGAAAATATGTATATATATAATAATTTTGAAAATTATACCTTGTTAGTCAAAATACTCTTAAGTTGTAAAATATGATTACGGTGGAACTAAATTTCATAATTTAAAATATCTATCTTAGATAAAAATACTTCTACATCATTTCTAGACCAAATAATATAACTGGTCAATCGAAATAATATTTTAGTGTTTAAAAACGAACTTAAAACTTGCTAGAAAATATTTGTTCAATTAAATAATAGTAATAATAATAATGTAAATAATAATTTTAACAAATACTAATAATAAAACAAATGACAAATTCTAGTAATTAAGGTAATTTTAGTAACATCCTAATTTTGTAAATAATTAATACAAATAATAATAATGATGATGATAATAATAATAATAATAATAATAATAACAATGATAATAATACTAAATACTGTAATAATACTAAATAACAGTAATATAATGATAATACTAAACTTAATAATATTTTCTAATAATAAATAATAGCAGTAAATGATAATAATAATAATAATAATAATAATAATAATAATAATAATAATAATAATAATAATAATAATAATAAAACTTTCCTTAAATATCTTTCACTTCCCCCCCTCCAATATTTCACGAGAGAGAAAGGAACTGAGAAAGGGGCAGGAGTTCTTACCAGCGGATGGCCGCCGGCCGGAGGCGCGGCTTCCTGCGGCGGGCGTCGCCGAGGGAAGCTCGGGGCTGCGCGCTCGTGCGCGGTGGCAGATCTAGTGGACGCGCCGGAGCGACGCTCGGCGATGGGGTCCCGTACGGGAGCGCCAGGGGCGGAGCTCGCGGGGTCGGTCCTCGACGGAGGTCGGCTGAGGCGGATGCGCCGGGCGGCGATGAGGGGTTCTCGTCGGGGAAGGAGACCGCTCGAGAATCACAGTCGCTGGGGACGCGGGACAGGGACAGACATCGCAGCGAACGCCGGAGGGCGTTGGCCTGGTCGGCGGAGAGTCCGCCGTAGGGCTCCCGTCGAGGCGCGCGGCTAGGTTTGCACCATTGATTGGGGCGGAGGAGGAGCACCGCTTGGCGAGGGCGCGCGCGGAGGCAGGTCTCCGGTGGGCGACGCGGTTGCTTCCGAGGCCGCACGCTCGTCGGGGTCTGGGAAACGGCGATTCCGCGGCTGTGCATCTCGTGGCGCGACGTTGCGGTTCGACGTTGGCCTGACAGAGGAGGGGTTCGGGTGCTGGGATGTCTCGGCCACCGGTGATCGGAGCGGTCGTCTCGTCTGTGGAGGATTGAGCGGCCTGGGGCGGCTCACCGGCGGTCGTGAAGCTGGAGACGGCGCCGAGTTCTGGCGCTCGGCTCGGATCAGATGGCCGGGCGGCGGTCAGGTGAGGGTGTCTTCCCCCTTCTACTCCTTTTGGGTGATGGTGGGGGAGTGTCGTGGGTTTCCTGATGGGGGTCGCCGGTTGATGTGGTTGCCGACGACGAGGGTTCCGTGATGGTGTGGTTGGGTTATTGGCCAAGGTGGCAGGAGGTTGATCGGGTTGAACGAGGATACAGACACGGGGACACGATTTTGTGGTGTTGGTGATTGGCAGAACCGTCGTGTCCTGCGTGACACGGACGGGGTATTCGGAGTTGTCGGATACGGAACAAAATATTGTATTTGTATGGAAAAATATAGTGGAGGAGATGAGGCACAGACACGATGCACTTGTGGATGCCAAATTTCTGGAGGAGTACCTCTCCTTTTATAGGAGGTGGGAATTCCCAGTTGGATAGGGATTGGGATTAATTTAAATCCCATTAGATAAATTCAATATTAATTTAAATCGATTTAAATCCAAATCAATTTCAATCCAAATTAATTCTATACTTAATTTAAAATATTTTAAATACAGTCAATAAAATCTTTTGTAATTTAAATTACCATATTTAATCAAATCTTGAATAAAACAAGATTCCAAATATCTTTTTCATAAATATTAAAATATAATATTAATTAATTTTGAAAATCAAGGTAAATACTTAAATCATAGCAAAATAAACAAATCTCTATTTCGCAAATATCCAGAATATATTTTATATAAACCAAAATTTTCCAAATAAATATTTATTTTTAAATGACGAATAAAATAACTCTTTTTGAAATTAAATTATTTATCCTATGTACTTTTCCTATAAAATAAAATTTATAAAAAATGTTTTTCTAAATATGTACCTCGACGCATGTTCGCACTCGTCGAGAAATTACGAAACGCAATTCTCGCACGCTACGCAAATACAAAATGCGAATTTGTATGCGACGTGTAGATACGAAGTTAATAAATAACCGTAGTAGAAAATTAGGGGGCTTACATCCTACCCAACTTAAAAGAATTTCGTCCTCGAAATTTAGGAAAAATTAGGATAGGTAGGGTGAAGGAGATAGAAGCAGTATAATCGATAATAATTTGATTCATATTGAACAAAAAGGCAATCAATGAGAATGAAACGACATTTCAATGGCAATATGTCATTCGATCGACTAAAAATTTCGATGGTTTTAGATTTCGATCATGACAATCAATCAATGACTAAGTTCGATCAACCTTAACATTAACCAAAAAAGCAACCTCATAAGTAGGTAATAATTTCCTTAATCCTTGATATCGTCAATATTCATGAAATCTCTCTTATCAAAAATCGTTCTTTCCATTAATTTCTTTCGTACCACGATCCGTTACCAAAAATCAATATGATTATAATTGTATTCGAACTCCCTATATCTCGTCATAAAATAGTTCTCAAATTTGAATTCCATAATCTCCATTATACTAGCTCACTTTATACATATCTTTCCAAGCCATAATTTCTTCTGAAATTAAAATTCCAAAACTTTCAACCAATTTGGCCCAAGTAAAAGTTAAAGTCTAGTTTCTACAAATTTGTATTTATTGGTCAATGTATACTGCATCCATAGGTACCAAAATAAAAGTCCATCTTCAATGTTCGATAAATCTCGAAAACTAATGGTATACCTTCATAACTCAATCTTCTATCATCATAATTGAAAATTTCCTCAAATATTTATTAGTCTCTCTCAAAATTTCTTCTTCAACAATCTCAGTTTCTTAATGGTAGAAATGAACTCCTCTCAACTTCTTATTAATAATCATTTTAGAACTTAATCGAAATATAAAGGTTTCCTTCTTCAAAAATTAGTTATCCTTGAAAACTAGTATTATCATAACACTATATGTTATCGAAAGCAACGCCAACATTGTCTTTATCAAAATTGCATCCATAAATTTAATATATAACTTTGGTTCTTAAACCATCAACACTTTAGAAAAAAATTTCGCTCGATATGTAGTTACCTCAAAACGAATTTGAAAGTCGCGAAGTCTATTTATCCTCGAGTGTTTCATCAAAACATAATATATCATTCCTTACTTCATTGATTCAGATTTATTGCATATTTCCATTTATGTCCCACCTATAGCTCATAATCTCATAATTATCTTAACCACTATATTATTTATCCATGTTGTGGGGTTTCTCCAATCTAACCTCTACTAACCCAAGATTGTCATGATCAAATGTCATTTCGCATAAGGGAATCATACAAGGAACAAGGTTGTGTAAACAATGGAGAAATCATAACGAAGTATGAGGAAGCATTTTAATTGGAAGGGAGAAAAGTAAGTGTTGCTAATATTGGAGTGTGAACGGTGTTATGTGTCTAAGTAAATCAATACAAGAAAATAAAATGACAAGGGTTAAGCAGTCAAGATAAAACACAAGGGTAAGCATTTAACGGATTTAGTAGATCGTAATCGGCCGAAGATTTGAGTCGAGATTGAGTCCATATGTATAGTCAAAAGTATATCGGTACCATGGTATAGGTTATAGTTAGTCTCTATGACCCGAAAGTCGTACCATAAAAATAGAGTACAAGGGGACGTGTTTTAGTGGTACATGATATACCTACATGAAGGTGAGCTCGTCTAGGTCTTACATGAGAAATTTGTTGGAAGGAAAAGTCTAGTGTTGTGCTCCAAATATCAAAGTCACGATAGGGAGCGCCGAATGAACAAAATAGAAAGTGGGCTTTCGTAAGGTGCTAATTAATGCACAAAAATAAAAGGTTTAAAGCACGAAATAATGATAATTTAAGAAATCTCGTAGATCAAGTTAAGGTAAGTTGGAGGCACAGTTTCTAGAGAGAAAATAGTCTCCTAGATAAGGGTATGGTCACGGGGATGGTTCTAATTATTTCTAAGTTTCAAACAATTAGATGTCATGAATAAAGATCTAGATTTGTGGGAAGGTCGAGTAAGTCAAAGATATGTTCATCGGTTTGGTCGATGACTAACTTGAGTATATGCAATATCATAATCAGAGGTGGTATGGCAATCAAATGTGAAACACTTCTATCTCACTAGAGTAACCTTACTTGCTTCTTAGTCCTACCAATATATGATTTAATCTAAGATTTCAAGTTCTTCGAAAACTTCTCAATAAAATTTTCAAGATACTCCGCTAAAATTTTCCAATCATCTTAGGCTGTCAACTTAAATCAAAATTTTAAATCTCTAGTCAATCTCGAACAATCCTCGTAATTCGCAATCGAATAAATGAATTCATCATTTTTTTTTCCAATTCTTAAACTCAACATTTAATAAGTTTATCCGTCGAATTTCATACTACAAAATGGAACGTTTAAATAACTCCCAAAATTTATATATCCCTCAAATGTGTCTATCTAGCTTCCAATAAGTCACAGCTACTCTTCAAAAGTAATTCTCCCTTTTTCCAAAATTTAAATATCCATAATCAAGGTTTTAAACTCGAAATCTAAATAACTTTATAAATCATAAATCATATGAGCAAATTTTTAAATATTTAAACTTTCCTTCAAAGTCGATTTCATATCTTCCAAAATGTTTCAAACAAAATTTTTTGCCATTATCTCTTCAAGCTCAAAATTAAATACTTATAATTCGTAAATCGTAGAATCAATTTAAAACCTCAAGCTTTCTAATAAAGTGTAAATCATAAACCCTTCATATTCTTTACAAAATCATAACTTAAAATTTTAAAACACTTTAATAAATTCGAGATAAACTTTAACATATTCAATCCCAACTTGAACTAAATCGTAATCATGGGTCACAATTTAAAGATGTTACTCAATTCGGTTTTATTTCCCAAATAAATCATAAACTATTTCGCTATTTCCAAAAATCATCATTCATAAAATTGTTTTCTGTCCTCTTGTGTATACCACCTTGTAATGGCAAAATAAAATTCCAACTATCCATTGAAGGAGGTAATATGCTACTACCTAACTTGAAATTAACTAATCCTTAAAATCATACTTTCTAGAAAAATAAATTCTTTTATAACTCAAAAATTCTAATGCATATTAATTGTCAAATATAATCTATCTAGCCATGTGTTTAACCTATGGGCATATACTAGTGTAGTCATCTTTACTAAACACGAAACTAAGAATTTACGGTAGAAGGAGTCAAGCAAGATGCAAATCAAGGAGGTCGAACGAGAGTTCGAAATTTGAAGTCAAGAAAGGATGTCAAGTAGGTGGATGAGATTCTAAACTCTAAGCCAATATTGCAGGTCCGTTTGGTTCAATCATGTAACCGAAACGATAAACTAGACCTGCATGGGCCACCACAAAAATATGTAACGCCCCAGTCCCAAAATACGTAGGACTATAACGCAATCATGCCAGCTGTATACATACGAAGTATATGGACCCTCGTATATATACATAAGCTGTAAATGCAGTAACCAAGGTACTAAATCTCATCCACAAAGATAAATATGATATAAAAGTAACTTTGAATTTGTCATGTACACCACAGTTGGGCGGAGACAATGTCCACTACCAACCAAATTAAATATGGAAAAATATACAAGGAAAGAATTTAGCAAGCGAGAGCAATGGCGAGTCCAAGAGCAATCACCAGGAAGGAAGGAATGGCCTTAGCTAGAGCACCTGCAAGAAATCACGAAACACACACCTGGCACGAGATAACCAGGTCCTCAGAGGGACGTAACAAGATACATCAACATGCCATATAATACTGAATATAAAATATGCCACAATCAAAGAAAGTGACAAGACACTATAAGGTAATCTAACCATACTAAAGTAAACATGTAGTGAGAACAAACCTTTCGTCGCATGAGCCCTGGCTGTAATGGGATCTAGTATAGTCCCCACTTGGGTACCAGTGACCGAGAGCATGACGTTCAAAAACGACAGTGGCCAACCTGAGAGGCTCATACCCGTATCTCCAGCGGAGCTTCCGGGTTATAGGAGAAGTGCAATAGAAGCCCATACGACAAGGAAATGTTCTTCCCACCCAATGTACCTATCATGTCGCATCCACGACCATGTAACACTACTAACCGTCAAGTCTTCTAACACACAACTATTGACAGTTAGACCTAACGCACATCCTGTACGCATCATTGATCAGCCAACACGCAGGTCCGTAGACTATATGCTACTCATAACTCACACATCTCGTGGCACAACAGTGTCAAAGTCTATGCAATACACTAAGCTAGTGGTAGTCCCTTAACTCTAAGTCCATATGCAATCAAAGGTAAATAACAAGGTACAACTAATATCATTGAGCGGGCAGTAATAAAGAACTAGAAATAAATGAACAGTGATATGTAATAAATAAAATGCAACTAATTTATAAACAGTAATTTGTGGCAAGGTATCTTGCTTGGGGTGTCGTCTGGTGTGCGATAATCTGACAAGTCCAGCATGGTCCAATAGCCATAGTCATGGTGCAGAGGTCCAAAGTCGCGAGAGAATAGGAACATGCGATTAGTCATGAGTAATGAGAAATGTTGGTAGAATTTGTGGAAGTAGATAAATATACAGTTTATTAGAAAATATTTACATTACTTTAAAAACATGTTTACTTGTAAAAAATCATTTACTTAAATACTTTGAAAATATGTATCTATATAATAATTTTGAAAATTATATCTTGTTAGTCAAAATACTCTAAGTTGTAAAATATGATTATGGTGGAACTAAATTTCATAATTTAAAATATTTATCTTAGATAAAAAATACTTCTACATCATTTCTAGACCAAATAATATAACTGGTCAATCGAAATAATATTTTAGTGTTTAAAAACGAACTTAAAACTTGCTAGAAAATATTTGTTCAATTAAATAATAGTAATAATAATAATGTAAATAATAATTTTAACAAATACTAATAATAAAATAAATAACAAATTCTAGTAATTAAGGTAATTTTAGTAACATCCTAATTTTGCAAATAATTAATACAAATAATAATAATGATGATAATAATAATAATAAAAATGATAATAATACTAAATATTGTAATAATACTAAATAACAGTAATATAATGATAATACTAAACTTAATCATATTTACTAATAATAAATAATAGCAGTAAATGATAATAATAATAATAATAATAATAATAATAATAATAAAATAAAACTTTTCTTAAATATCTTTCACTCCCCTCCCAATATTTCACGAGAGAGAGAGGAACTGAGAAAGGGGCGGGGGTTCTTTCCAGCAGATGGCCGCCGGCCGGAGACGCGGCTTCCTGCGGCAGGCGTCGTCGAGGGCAGCTCGGGGCTGCGCGCTCGGGCGCGACGGCGGATCTGGTGGACACGTCGGAGCGGCGCTCGGCGATGTGGTCCCGTGCGGGAGCGGCCAGGGGCGGAGCTCGCAGGGTCGGTCCTCGACGGAGGTCGGCTGAGGCGGATGCGCCGGGCGGCGATGAGGGGTTCTCGCCGGGAAGGAGACCGCTCGAGAATCATAGCCACTGGGGACGCGGGACAGGGGCAGACGTCGCAGCGGACGCCGGAGGGCGTTGGCCTGGTCGGCGGAGAGTCCGCCGCGGGGCTCCCGTCGAGGCCCGCGGCTAGGTTTGCACCATCGATTGGGGCGGAGGAGGAGCACCGCTTGGCGAGGGCGCACGCGGAGGCAAGTCTCCGGTGGGCGGCACGGTTGCTCCCGAGGCCGCACGCTCGCCGGGGTCTGGGAAACGGCGATTCCGCGGCTGTGCATCTCGTGGCGCGACGTTGCGGTTCGACGTTGGCCTGACAGAGGAGGGGTTCGGGTGCTGGGATGTCTCGGCCACCGGTGATCGGAGTGGCCGTCTCGTCTGTGGAGGATTGAGCGGCTTGGGGCGGCTCACCGGCGGTCATGAAGCTGGAGACGGTGCCGAGTTCTGGCGCTCGGCTCGGATCAGATGGCCGGGCGGCGGTCAGGTGAGGGTGTCTTCCCCCTTCTACTCCTTTTGGGTGATGGTGGTAGTGTGTCGTGGGTTTCCTGATGGGGGTCGCCGGTTGATGTGGTTGCCGGCGATGAGGGTTCCGTGATGGTGTGGTTGGGTTATTGGCCAAGGTGGCAGGAGGTTGATCGGGTTGAACGAGGACACAGACACGAGGACACGATTTTATGGTGTTGGTGATTGGCAGAACCGTCGTGTCCTGCGTGACCCGGACGGGGTATCCGGAGTTGTCGAATACGGAACAAAATATTGTATTTGTATGAAAAAATATAGTGGAGAAGATGAGGCACAGACACGATGCATTTGTGGATGCCAAATTTCTGAAGGAGTACCTCTCCTTTTATAGGAGATAGGAATTCCCAGTTGGATAGGGATTGGGATTAATTTAAATCCCCATTAGATAAATTCAATATTAATTTAAATCGATTTAAATCCAAATCAATTCCAATCCAAATTAATTCTATACTTAATTTAAAATATTTTAAATACAATCAATAAAATCTTTTGCAATTTAAATTACCATATTTAATCAAATCTTGAATAAAACAAGATTCCAAATATCTTTTTCATAAATATTAAAATATAATATTAATTAATTTCGAAATTCAAGGTAAATACTTAAATCATAGCAAAATAAACAAATCTCTATTTCGCATATATCCAGAATATATTTTATATAAACCAAAATTTTCCAAATAAATATTTATTTTTAAATGACGAATAAAATAACTCTTTTTGAAATTAAATTATTTATCCTATGTACTTTTCCTATAAAATAAAATTTATAAAAAATATTTTTCTAAATATGTACCTCGACGCATATTCGCACTCGTCGAGAAATTATGAAACGCAATTCTCGCACGCTAGGCAAATACAAAAATGCGAATTTGTATGCGACTTGTAGATACGAAGTACAAAAATAATTACAAACATATATTTAAAAAAAACCGTAGTAGAAAATTAGGGGGCTTATAATTTGTACGGAGAGCGTAGAGGAATTATTTGTACGGAGAGCGTGTGGAGATATTTACGGATCATAAGAGCTTCAAGTACGTCTTCACGTAAAAGGAGTTGAATATGAGACAGAGGCGGTGGTTGGAGCTCATGATAGTCAATGATATAGAATTACAGTACCATCATGGCAAGGCAAATGTAGTGGCGGACGCTTTGAGTAGGAAGCCTACTGCATATTTCTTGACAGCCCAGCCATAGTTATTAGAGGATCTTCAGGAGCTTGGAATAGAAGTTATTATGCCGGGACATCGAGGAGTACTTGCCAATTTAGAAGTGCAGTCGTCGCTCGTGGATAGGATCAAGGCAGCTTTGCCTACAGACGCAAGATTTTGAAGACTTCGAGAGAGGACAGAGGCTGGAGAGTAGACAGGACTTTGTATTCATGAGGATGGGACATTAAGGTACGGGAATCGCCTATATGTTCCAAATGGAGAACTGAGGCAGGAGTTGTTGAGTGAAGCCCATGGTTCTATTTATTCTATTCATCCCGGGAGTACTAAGATGTATCGGGACTTGAAGCAGTACTATTGGTGGCATGGTATGAAGAGGGAGATTGCACGCTTCGTAGCAAAGTGCTTGGCCTGTCAGCAGGTAAATGCAGAGCACCAGAGGACCGCAGGTATGTTGCAACCGCTTCCCATTCCTGAATGAAAGTGGGAGCATATTAGCATGGATTTTGTTGCTGAATTTTCGAGGAGTCCTAGTGGAAAGGACGCAGTTTGGGTGATTGTGGATAGACTCACGAAGTCGGCACATTTTCTGCCGTTCAAAGTAGATCAGTCCACTGAGATGTTAGCTGACTTGTACATGATGCAAATTATGAAAATTCATGGGGTACCAGTTAGTATAGTCTCGGACAGGGATTCTAAATTCACCTTGCATTTCTGGAGGAGTGTGCAAGAGAGCTTGGGTACGAGACTCAAGTTCAGTACTTCGTATCATCCAAAGATGGATGGTCAGTCGGAGCGCACTATACAGACCCTAGAAGACATGTTGAGGGCATGCTTATTGGACTTTGGAGGCTCTTGGGAGGATCACCTGCACTTGGTGAATTCTTCTATAATAACAGTTACCAAGCTAGTATACAAATGGCACCATATGAAGCATTGTATGAGAGGAAGTGTAGATCACCCATATGTTGGAGCGACGTAGGAGAGCGACAGATACTTGGACCAGAGCTTGTGACACAAATGGTCGAGAAAGTGAAGCGGATTCATAGTCATCTTCAGGCAGCTCAAGACCGGCAGAAGCATTGGGCCGATATGCATCGTCGACCACTGGAATTCAAGAAGAGAGAGCATGTATTTCTGAGGATCTCACCGACGTGGGGCACCATTCGATTTGGAAGTAGAGGAAAGTTGAGTCCAAGGTATATTGGACCGTTCGATATCATTGAGCGTGTAGGAGATGTGGCATATCGTCTTGTATTACCCCATCACTAGAGGGAGTACATGATGTATTCCATGTCTCACAGCTGAGGAGGTATATGATTGATCCCAATCATGTGGTCGAACACTCTGAGATCACGGTTGGATCCAGTTTATCATACGAGGAGCAGCCGATATATATTTTGGATACGAGTGAGAAGAAGCTCAGAAGACAGACAATTAGACTGGTTCGTGTTGCATGAAAGCACCATTCTTCGGAAGAATATACTTGGGAGCGAGAAGATTCTATACGGGAGCAATGTCCACAGATATTCGCGAATTCCGGTAAGATTTTGTTTAATTAATTCAATATTATAGATTTTGCACGATATTGTTATTTTAATTTCGAGAACAAAATTTTCTAAGGTGGATAGGTTGTAAGCACCCTGATTTTGGATTTTATTTTTAGTTATTTTTATTTATTTTATATGGATATTTTAATTTATTAAAGTTAATGATGACTATGTTAGTAGTTTACCGTAGCTTTGATTTTTGAACCACAATAAATATTGTTTTCTCAAATCTAGTTCCATATTTAAATTCTAGACTCGTCCACCTTCAATTTGATATATCATGTCCCATCCAAATTTGCTTTTCAATATTCTTTTGACTTCGCATAACTTCGGGCCAACTTAGGCCAATTTGAGTCATTGACGTAATTTTAAGCCAACTTTCAATTTGATTTTTGGACTTGACATAGATCGAAACTGTATGACCCAATACATGGTTTTGGTCCATTTTGAGTCTATAATGCACACGCCTAGGGTGTACCATCCAATCGAGTTCCCATGTGCTACTTATTTGCAAATGGCACATGAGACTCATTAAATTGATTTTTGGATCCAATTTAACTAGTAATGCTACTCGGACTCAAACCTAGTCAACCCTACTAGTTATGTCACCCCCACTTTCGTAGATAGGGCTAATATAGTCATTTATATCATTTTATTATTTTGAATATTATTTAAATATTATTTTTATTGTTTTTATATTATTAGTTAAATAGGTATTTTATTGATAGAGTTTTTATTTATAAAAAGTTTTAATATATTTAATAAAAATATAAAATAACATATTTAGTTATTATTATTATTATTATTATTATTATTATTATTATTATTATTATTATTATTATTATATATATATATATATATATATATATTAATATATATATATATATATATATATATATATATATATATATATATATATATATAAACCCCATGGTCTTCTCTCCCCCTTCCCCCGAGCGACTGCTCCTTCTCCTTTGGCCGGCCTAGGCCGGCCGCCCCCCTTCCTTCCCCACCCCCTCAGCTTCTCCGTGAGTGAGTCCCAGCCGCCCCCTCCCGGTCGTCGCCTCTGATGCACCCCCCTGGCCCCCCGAGGTGCTGGATCGGCTCCGCCAATTCTTCCCCGCCGCCCAACATCAGCTTTTCCCCCATCTTCCCCTTCCCTGCTCCCCCTTCCAGCCGGCTCCTCCCCCCCTGAGCCGCCAGTTGCCGCTCCCGTTCCGGCGTCGCGGAGTGGCCGTCGTCCCTTCCCTATGAGGTCGCCTGTAGATCCCCAGCCCTACTCCGCCCCGGAGCACGAATCCGTCGGCTACGGCGGCAGCGGCCTTCAGTCGCTGCCTCCTACCGTTCCCGCTCCAGTTTGCTTTTCAAACCCTTCATTCCCCCCCTCGGAAGGAGTGGACCGCAGCAGTGTTGACCTCGGGCCCCCCGTCGTCACTGGGCACCTTGGGCCTCCCCTTCGGGCGCGCTCTTCGAGGTGCCCCCTCTCTCTTGCACAGAGCCAGCTCCCTCAGTTGTGCAAGATGATCTCTCCTCCTCTGTTGCGCATCTCCAGGCGCTAGTGTCCTCCCTTGTGGAGCTGCAGCTGTGGTTTGCGCAGACCTTTGGTGGTCTTCACCCGTTTGCACAGTCCCCTCCACCTACCCCTTCAGGCGCTATCCATTCATCCCTTATTCTGCCCATACATGCGCAATCCACCCTCCCATCCACGCGCAATCCAATCCCCCTACCTCCTCAGGCGCAATCCATTCACTCCTCCTCCGGCCTACCCATGCGCAATCTTTCCCTCATCCACCTGCCGCTCCAGCGCTTCTACGCCCCACCCTTGGTGCCACCACCCCACCCCCCTCCAGCCATCCTGTTCCACCCCCTCATCAATCCCCCACCTTTCCACCCTCTTTAGCTCACCCACCCCCCTGTTCCCGCAGCGCCTTCCTTCCGCTACATCCCTTGCCACCCGGGATCCCCCTTCCCCCTGGCAATCCCGTCCCCCCTTGCCCACCTCCGGCGCACTTCTCAACCACTGCCTCCCCCTCCCTGGCATTCCTCCCACCTAGCCCGCCATCCCCCCCATCGGTGGCTCCCTTCGCCCCTGGGACCCCGCCCTCCATCCCCGATCCCGTCCTCTCAGGCATCCTCCCTCCTTCCCCAGTGGCTTCCCTGGTCCCCCTAGGGGGGCACGCCCCTGCACCCTCCCCCCACCCCTCCCCCCGTCCCCGGAGCTTCTATCCCTCTTCCCGGCCCTTCCCCCCCGCTCCGTCCCTCCGGATCCCGCTTCCTACGGACCGACCCCACCCTCCTACGCCGCCATGCTTCGTCCGGACCTCATCCCCTCAAAGGGTATTATCCTTCCCGACGTCCAGCTGCCGGACATCGATTATGCTCATGAGTCCTCTACCCCCGTTATTCCGTTCTTCGACATGGAACTAACATCGCTATCTGCTGCCTTTCCACACACCTTCATCCTTAAATTTTCCTCCGGGTGTCCCAAACTTCCTAGAGTGCAGGAAGCGATCGCCACATGGAATCTCACGTCCGACTACCGTGTGGCGCCCCTCGACCCCAGACACATCCTCCTACATCTATCCTCAGATCGGGACCATAGGACAGTGTGGTCCAAAGGAACTTGCATGATCGACACTCACCAGATGAAGATTATCAAGTGGTCTCCTGACTTCAACTCCAAAGTCGACTCAGCAACGGTGGCAGCTTGGGTTACCCTCCCTAACCTTCCTCTCATCTGCTTCGTCCCTGCGGTGCTAAAGCGTATCGCCAACTCCTTTGGGACGTACATGGCTTCGGCGCCCGAGACAAGCAACCTCACCAAAGCCCACTACGCTAAAATCTGTGTTGAACTAGATCTCTCATCAGAACCACCCAACTTCATCACAATCGAGCTGGGCAACCACACCCACACCCAACAAATCCTCTACGACAACCACATATTGTTCTGTAACCACTGCCACCTTAGAGGACACCTACCCAAGTACTGTCATCACCTGCATCCGGAGCTTAAAAAGAAGCCTTCTAGGTCGGACAGCGACATCTCGAAGGGAAAGCAACCCCAATCGCCCATTCTTCCTCTCCCGAACTCTCACATTCGATTCGATTCCAGCAACGGAGAGCCTGACTCCAGCGAACCACCGAGCAGGGCCCTGATCCCTTTCATCCTCCACCACATAGAGATCTCCAACCAATTTGCCATTCTCGACTCAGAGGATCCGGAGTCAGACAACCTTCAAGAAGGATCCAGTACCTCCGAACCACCGGCCGCCTCCGCCCCCAGCTCCTCTCGAGCGGAGTACGCCACCGAATCAGGCAAAGCAGATAACCGACAACTCACCGTCACCCAGGAGGGCGACCCCCTAGCCCATGCCTCCTCCCATGATACTCATCAATTCCCCAACGCAACTCAAGTCGAAGATGCCCTAGCTATCCTCGGCCCCGACCAAGTGAGGAGAGGTCTCCAAGTCTTCGCCGCAGGAGCCCCCCTACAGCAACTGTCGATCGAGAGTGCGCACGAATCCCTCGACTTCCTAGCCATTCCATCGGAGGACACGGCAGTCGGCTCAGCTGGCAATCCGATAGGCCCCGCCTACGGTGCGCACGAGCGCCACAAACACAATCCCCCCTCAATAGCGAAAGCAAACCCAGCCAACTCCCAATGGGGCAAATCAGGCACCGACAAAACCGTCACCATCCTAACCAGATCCGCCGTAAGGCGGAACAAAAAACACCCCCACAATCTCTTAAATGCTTAACATCATATCTTGGAACGTTCGAGGTCTGGCAAATAAACCGACATTAAGGAGAATTTCTAGTCTGCGAAAAATTCACAAGATTGACATCTTCATCATCATTGAACCCAAAATCCCCTCCAATCGCCTGAAATCTACTCAGTTGGCTCTGGGCCTCCTCACGGCTATTGCTGGCAGACACGACATCTGGATCCTCGGGTCAAAGGATGTTAAACTCGATATCATTCAGGACACCCATCAAGCTCTCTCCTGCTGGATCACTCACCCCACCCTTCCGGAGCAGGCAATCCTTTCAGCGGTCCACGATAGCTGCGTCATCGCTGAACGAAAACTCCTCTGGAACGACCTCCTTGACACCTATCTCCACAACACCAACACATCCTGGCTTTGCATAGCGGACTTCAATGCAATCACCTGCAGAAAAGAGAAGATTGGTGGCCGTCCCACACCACTATCAGCCATGCAAGACTTCAACAACTTCATCTTCAACTCCCACCTTACTCCCCTCCAGTTCAAAGACAGCGAATTCACATGGTGTAACATGCAGGACGGAGACCGTCGTCAATACTCCCGACTGGACAGAGCTCTCACCAACGCTTGCTGGCACGGAATGAGGATAAGCTCTACCCTGTCCCACCTCAACTCCACAGAATCAGACCACGCCCCCATCCTGGTGGAAATTAAAAATAAATCTCACCCATCCAAAAGGAACTTCCAATTCCTCGACTTTTGGACCGATCACCCGCAATTCTTGAGCATCATGGCAGAAGCGTAGAACAGTCAGGACTCCCCCAATCCTCTCAATCGGGTCAGCATCAAGCTCAAAGCTACCAGAAAAGCTCTTTCCAAATAGAGCAAACAAGCTTATGGGGACATTTTCCAAGCCATCTGCGTCGCAGAGGACGACGTCACCCGAGCTGAAGCGTTATTCCTTTCCGACCGATCTCCCGTGGCAAGGAGAGCCTTGAATCTCACTAAGGCCATACTCAAATTCAGGCTCAAAGTCGAGACTGAGTTCTGGAAGCAGAAAGCCAGACTGAAATAGGACAACGACGGGGACAGAAACTCCAAATACTTCCACGCCTGCGTCAACGGCAAAGAAACAAACTTTCGATTCACTATCGCGGACGAGCAAGGCATCATCAGATCAGACCAAAAAGGGATCCAAGAGGCGGCCACCGAATTCTACACCAAACTATTCGCCAAGGAGACGGTCCACAAAGACACCTCCTTCCTTGGCCAAATCCCCACCATCATTACCGACTCCGACAATGCTCTACTAGATCGCCCTCTGTCCGAACAGGAAGTTAAAGACGCAGAGTGGGCCTTGAACGCACATAGCGCTCCCGGCCCAGATGGCTTCTTCGATACCTTCTTTCGCACTTGCTGGGACATTATCAAGCAGGACATCACCGAAGCGGCTATCGCATTCCTTGAAGGAGCCCCGTACCCCAAAGCCATCTCCAGCGCCAATCTCATCCTCATCCCGAAAAAAGAAAACCCCAACTCCTTCCGTGATTTCAGACCCATCAGTCTTTGCACATTCACCAACAAAATCATCTCCAAGATCATCGCTACGAGAATGACAGATTCTCTCCCCAAAATCATCTCGGAGGAGCAAAGCCGATTTGTCCGCGGTAGGAACATCCAAGACAACATCATGCTGGCCCAAGAACTTATCACATGCATGAAATTTTCAGCCAGAGGGGGCAACATCGCCATCAAAGTCGACATGGAAAAAGCATACGACAGACTTGATTGGCAATTCATGATATGGGTCTTCAGGGCCTTCGGATTCTCCGAGAATTGGACCAACATTGTGTGGAGATCCATCAGCAACTCTTGGTTCTCCACAATTATCAACGACCAATCTGAAGGTTTTTTCAAATCCAGCCGAGGTGTGAGACAGGGAGGCCCTCTATCGTCCACGGTCTTCATCATTGTAGCCGACGCCCTGAGCAGAAACCTTAACAACATGGTCAACACCCCTAACTTCTAGCATTACCATACAGCTAGCGGATGCCCCACCATCACCCACTTGGCTTTTGCCGACGATCTACTCATCTTCTCATCCGAGGACATTAGATCGATGGAGGTGGTTCACAACACCCTGGAGCGGTACTCCAGATGCTCAGGCCAGAATATCAACCTTTCCAAGAGCGTTATCTACGCCCACCACAACATCAAAATCGAGAATGCGACCAGACTCACCAACCTAACCTCCATGGCGGTGGCACATCCTCCCTTCAACTATCTCGGCTGCCCTCTCGTGTACGAGAAATCTAACGCCAGCATCTTCGAGAACCTGATCACCAAAATCAGAAACAAGATCGAAGGATGGCATAACGTAACCCTATCCCCAGGAGGCAAAATTATCCTCATCAAACATGTGCTCAACTCCGTCCCTATCCATACCCTAGCGGCCTGCTCCCTGACCAGAAAGGTTATCGTGTCGATTGAGAAGATCTTTTGTAACTTCTTTTGGGGGCACAACAAGGGGCAAGACAAACACCACTGGGCCAGCTGGGATTCTATGGCCACCCCGATAGAGAACGACGGGCTTGGCTTCACCAAACTCGACCACATCGCCAAAGCTTTCTCGATGAAACTGTGGTAGAAATTACGCACAAGCCAAAACCTGTGGACCAAGTTTATGAAGGCCAGGTACTTCAAACACATCCACCCGGCGACGGCCACAGCTAACAGCAGATCTTCTACGGCTTGGCGTCGTATTTTACGTGGCCGAGACTTGGCAGAGCCCGCGATCAGACTCCAACTCGGTTCGGGCGAGGCCAACCCCTTTCTTGAAAGGTGGATAGGTGACAGCCTTATCCCGAACATTATCGAGCCCCCCAGAAACAGTAAGATCAAAGACCTTTGGATCCCCTCCAATAACGTTTGGAATTGGGACAGGATTCGAGATTGGTCAGGCAACGAAACAGTCGACAGCATCCGTCAGCTCGAACTTATCATTGGGCCCGACGAAGACCAATTGAGGTGGTCGCCGGCAGCTTTCGGAACCTTCTCCGTGCGTTCGGCGAGACTCACGATCCAAGATACCGGACCAGACCTTTTCATCAAGCGTTATTGGCACTCTTGTATTCCTTTGAAATGGTCCTTCCTTCTGTGGAGAGTCACGACAAAGAAAATGCCTACCGACGACACCCTTAACTCAATCGGTTTCAGCCTGGCGTCCGTTTGTAATTGCTGCACCGAGCGCCAGCAGGAAACTATCGACCACATATTCCGGGAGGGAAGCCTCCCTCACAAAATCTGGAGCACCCTCAACCACAATTATAACACCTCTCCAGGAGATGGGCGCTTTATCGATCTTCTGGCCCACTGGGGAGCCGCTTTCCATGGACACCAGATCGTTGCAGCGGCCGCTACCTGGGCAATCTGGAAAAATTGTAACAAAGCAAGATACGAGGGGCACCAATATTCTGCCGACCAGCTAATCCGAGAAATCCACCGGCAATGTCGCAAAAGGAGCTCACTCTGCTCCCACAGGGCCCCGACAGTCGGGCAACCGTACATCCCTTAGTTTGGCGGCTGCGTCCGCCCCTTTCCCCTGTCTTTCCTTTTGTGGTATACTTGCTTCTTGTATACATGCCAGGCTTCAGCTTTTTGTGCCTTGATTAATAAAAATAGGGGGTTTCTTAATATATATATATATATATATATATATAATATATATATTTATATTAATGGGTAAATATTATGGGTTTATTTTATATAAATAAATATATACATATATGTGTAAATATATAATATATGTATGTATGTATATATAATATATGTATGTATATATAATATATGTATGTATATATATATATGTAAATATATAATATATGTATGTATGTATGTATGTATGTATATATATATATATAATATATATATATATATATATATATATAGATATATATATATATATATATATATATATATATTATATATATATATGTATATATAATATATGTATGTATGTATAATATATGTATGTATATATATATATATATATATATATATATATATATATATATATATATATATATATATATATATATATATACATATATATATATATATATATATATATATATATATATAAGCTTAAGGTTATAAGAAAGAAAGAAAGAAAAAGAAAAAAAGGAATCAAATAATAACAAACAAATGCACACATGCGCCACGCAAAACCAGCAGCAGCAGCAGCTTAATTCAGAGCGGCCTCCTTAACCCGAGCGGCCTATATGCAACCGAGCGGTATATATATATATATATATATATATATATATATATATATATATATATATATATATATATATATATATATATATATATATATATATATATATATATACAAATGCACACATGCGCCACGCAAATAATATATATATATATATATATATATATATATATATATATATATATATATATATATATATATATATATATATATATATATATATATATAGGGATTTTTTAGAAAAACCAAACCCTAGCCGTCACTGTAACACCCAGTTTCTGAAAAGAGGGTAATTTTGAAATTTTGTAATTATAATTATAATTTATTTGTCTTTATATCACATTATGATTTTTGGTGATTTTTGATCAATTTAAAACTATTTTTTAAGTCATGGCTTGTGATTTTGACTTTGACTAGTTGAGACCTTGTAGACTAGCCTAGAAGCTAACCCTAACTATGGTAACCCTTGTCTAACTTAAGTTAGCCCACTCTAGTCACTTAGGATTTAGTTTCGAAATAGGAAAATTAAGTTTAAGTGAAATGACTTATGGTTTAATACAATGATTTGTGATTTTCATTAAATGACTTATGACTTAAGCTCATGGCCCATAACTAGAAGCCCTAACCCTAACCAAACCCTAAGTGACCAGCCACATAGGGATCCCCACCCTATATAAATACTTATTCACTAGGGCTTGCCTCTTTTATTTATTTCAACACATACAAAAAGAAAGGTATTTTCCCCCTTCCAAAAATCCCCATAAATTCATTTTAATTCCTTTTTAATCCTAGTTTCTTGCATTAGAACCTAATACTCTCCTATTTTCTGATTATGGGGTTTAATATCAGCTTTAGGACAATTTGGGAGCATTTGGCTAGCAAGGAAGAATCCCCCATTTGGAGCTTTTTTATGCTTTTTACACCTATAGATAAAACTACCCAAATTGATTTAAAATTCTGTTTTTTACATTTAAGGATAGATCTAGGAGTCCCCTAGCTGTCCCCAAAATTTGGGTAGATTTTGTGTCTGTTTGGTGTCCGTATCGGACACGTATCTGTCTATGTATTCATGTGTTTGTTGAAATGCCTCAAAGGAAAATAAATTACTATTTTTAAAAAGTGATTGAATGGGAATGTTGCTTTATAAATGTTTATTGCATTCATGTCTTACTGAGCACATTTCTGGACACGTTCGTGTCTAAATTTAAACACACACGCGTGCACGAGGCCCCGGTGCGCTGTCCTGCTGCTCGGGTGCCATTGCGGACACGACACGGCGACTCAGGTCACGAAATTCGGTGGACATGTTCTCCTAGTGACTGACACAACACCTACAAAGTTTTATGGGTTATCGTTTAGTGTGCATGGAGAAAATCGACTCTCATTGGTCGTAGCCTGACACGAACGCGCGCGAGAATCACGTCGGATACGCGTCTCGTGCATGCGACACGATCCACATGGACACTGTGCAGGCTATGGGACACACTCTCCTAGGCCTGACGAACACTTAGACACATGCACAAAGTGTCTAGTGTAGTGAGTCGTGTCTACGAGAGCTTGGCACCTCTGTACGAGGCTGCCAGTGTTGTATTTCCATATTCTGTGTAGTTAGTGTTTTGGACACGTCGTGTCCACTTTTGTGGACACGACACGACTTATGTAACACCCATACATGTGCACTAACCCCTACCAACCTTTAATTTAGTACATTACCATGTTTTGAATTCGAATTTGTATTTCCCATTTAAAATCACTAATACGTATACTGTTTTCAAGATTCTGAGTTTAGGTTCTATGTAAACTAATTTTTTGATGTTTTATTTACCATTATGATTCGTATACATGTATAATAGTTTAAATTTAGGTTAGTTTTTGATTTGTGTTAAATTTTGGATTTGAAATGGATTTTCTAATGGAGTTGGGGCTGTCCAACAGTCAACTGATACTTGTTCACTGATATTGAATGTCAGTTGAACTTAAATTCTTGATTTCCTGAGATTGTCTACACATAACTGAATTCTCATGGATTTTGAAATTGGTTAGTTATAGCTACATTGATTTCCTTTTTCTGGGATACACCCTACACATCTGAACTTCATTGGTCCAGCTTTGGTTCAGTCCCATATTCATTACACTGTCCCGTCACTTACTCTACATACCACATTGACACACACACATCCACACATACACTGCCTCACACTACTATACTGAATTGCTCTAATACATTGTCATTCCTGACACACACTCACCATGGCTTGACACACCACTGATTAGCTCAGTACACCCCTGTGCACACACTTTTGACACTCACCTAAGACACATTGTACACACTCACACATATGTTCACATCACACATGTCCTGAGAACCTGAGATGGACACTTGTATGGGTACTGTTATTTTGTGATTTGAATTGGTTTGGATGTATGTTAGCCAGGGGAGGGTCGGGCTATTCCCATTCGTTCCCAGTTCTTGGAACTGTTCTGTGTGCAGTTACTATTTTGGCTTGCACTTGTTGATAACATCACCTGAACACCCTGGAGTGCATGCCCAGCACCTGTGACACATGACACATTACTGATTCCCTGTTTTAGCAGTCCTTGATGTTAATTTACATATCAAATTCATTATGCATGAGCTACTCTACTGCAATATTGATTTCAGTCGAGTGTGCTTGGATTGGATGTTCATAATGGGGTTGGACAGTGTGTTAACTGTTAGAATGACATGTCAATTGTTCTACGGATTCCTGAGAACCTGACATGATTCAGGATCTCAAGACCTAGTATAGGTTCAAGTTTGTTAATGATATGGGAAATAGTAAGTAGGTAATGTTTGTATGTGATTTGTGAGCCTAGGATATATATAGGTTAGTGTATAGCTATGGAATAGGGATGTGTGTAGGTATATAGATATGTTAGGTACCCAATGTGATATGTATATTCACATATTACATATATATGAGGATAGATGTGGGGTAGTCTGGATTTTAGTATTTTGAGGCTTATATATGTTAGAGTATAGGCATGAGTATATATATATATATATATATATATATATATATATATATATATATATATATATATATATATATATATATATATATTATATATATATATATATATATATATATATATATATATATATATATATATATATGAAATATATATATATATATATATAATATATATATATATATATATATATATATATATATATATATATATATATATATATATATATATATGAGGATATATATGATACATGATATATATTATATATATACTAGGTTGAGAGTTTGGCTAGATACTATATAAGAGTTATATGTATATATATGAGAGATGAGGTTGTGAGGGTTTACCCCCATGTAGGCTAATAGCTAATTATGGGATATAGTAAACATGGTAAGGGTACCTTGTGATATAGTTAAATATATATGGTATGTATATATATATATATATATATATATATATATATATATATATATATATATATATATATATATATATATATATATATATATATATATATATGCCTCGGTGTGGTTCACATTGTTTTACTTTACATTTATTGTCTAGCCTTGATTGCCTAGGCTAACTTGGTTAGGCCTAGTGAGACTTGAATGGACTAGAATTGACCTAGTTGACTAGTGTAATTGACCAAGGTTGACCAAAGTTTGACTTGGACCTAGTTTGACCTAGACAGTTGACCAGGTTTGACTTAGAGTTGACTTTGACCTAGATTGACTTAGAATCATTTAGATTGCATCATAAACTTTATTTACCTTATTTTAAACATATTATAACCTGTACTGTTCTATTTAGGATATTGTGACTCCGGTGCAGACATCTGATATTATACTACTCTTTTCAGAGTAGTAGGCGTGTACATTCTCTGATAGTTCTCTCATTTATTTGTCAATTACTGTACTTCGGTTCTAGTTAGCTGTATGTAATTTTCTGTTACAAACACGTATTGTTATTACTGAATCCATGTATACGACACACATACTTACTCGTCTTGCCTCTATTATTCGAATCACCATATGAATCACTATTCGAACCACCTATTCGTATCTTCATGTGCTGGTTGGACTTGTATTCGATTAATGTGTCGGATTATGGATTCATCTTGTATTAGACTGGGCAAGGAAATACTGATTAGACATGTGAACATTCCCACTATTCAAAGCACCCCCTGTGAATGATATTTGAACGATAGCCATCTCTCACCTGATCAGTGCGTGATGTGCCGGATTTACCCATAGCCGTTTACATGTCGATATCAGTATTTTAAAACACACTTGGAGAATTTATTCGAATCATTGTTAGATCATCATATGAATCACTATTCGAATCACCTTATTCGTATCACCTTATTCGAATCACCTTATTAGAACAATGATTAGAATCACATTCGACTCATCTTGTATTAGACTCACATTGGGATTACACTCGACTTATATTGTACTGTCTGGACTCATCATGTTACTCTAGTTTAGCTAGATTTTATTTTACAGTCTTTATTGCCGTGATTTTTTTCTCTTGTTTAGTTACTTACTTTTCTTGTACCTTATCTATCTCTCTATACCATCACCTGAATATAAACTGTCATGTTCATCAATACAACTGTCTATAACTGTTTTATAGTTCTGTGTCATTTACTTGGGTTTTCTAGATGAGATGTGCTCGTTCCTGTCCTGACTGGACCTGTTAAAATTTTACAGATGTTTGCCCAGAGGATATTTGCCCTACTCATTATGGACCTGACGAGGGATTAGCTACCTATGGCCCCGATACCCAGGAGTGATCGGGAGACTAGCTAGTAGACTTGGTTTAGTTTTTAAGTTTTAGAACTTGAATTGTAATAACTTGAGATATGAGTTTGTATTTGAGTTTGTTGAGATATTATTATTTAGTAGTTTATAATTGTTGTTGTTTAGTCTTTAGTTATAAACTTCTGTGTTATCTTATCGTGCTTATACTGTGATTGAGATTTCATTATATCTGTATTTGTCCTCCGTTCGGAGTTGAGATTTGACAAGTACATTATATAATTGCATGAGTTGTTGATTAGATAGTAACCTAGGACAGCGTTCAACCACCGGAACTGCGACGTAGGCTTGGCATCGTTACGTACTCGTACCCTCACAGTGGGTGCAGATTGTGATAGTCACCTTCAACCCAAGTGCACCCTGATGTCGCCGTCGACCAACCCGCGGTCGTCCATCGCCGGAAAACGCGCAACGAGCAGCCCACCCGCGCACGAAAACTATCAGCGAAGAGCCAACTTCGGAAATAGATTTCTCCTTCCTCGCTCCGTCGTTTTGTGAACTACTTGGTCAGGTATGATCCCAACATATACACCTTTAATTCTCTTTAAATAGTTCGTGCCGATTCGCATCATGTGCGACGAAAAACGAGTTCCAAAATCGAGGAAAACTTGATTTATTGGACGTTAGAAACTGTCCCGAAATTCCAACTTTGTGGCCGATTTGCGACCAGCGTGTTGCGAGTTTTCAAAATTGGTTTGAAGAGACTTGTAGAAAACCTATAGGACTTTAAAACTCTTTTGTAGAATTAAATTTCATGCACTTTACAGAAAGTTATTGGTTTGTGAAGTTGGAGAAAAAACTGATTTTCAAAACTGAATTTTTAGAAAAATTGTCCCGATACGCCGTCCTTTCCGTCAATCCGGGCAACGTGATCGCGAACCGAAAGTATCGAAAGGTGCGTAATAACTTCGTGGACGTGTGGGCTTTGACGGAATTCAAATTGGTCACGTGTGCGCGACGAATTTGATGCGTATCCGTCAAAATTTACCGTATCGGCCTTTTTGCAAATTTGTCAATTACTTTGTGCACGCTCGTCATATCAAGATAAAACTTACGCCAACAGGATCGTATCATTTTTCTGGTCCTGTATGCCAAGTTTGGTCCGATTCTGAGACGGTCGATCGGAACGCTATTTTGGCGGGCCCGCGACCCGATCCAACGGGCGAATTTGTGTACGGCCCACCGAAATCCAACTTTGGACATACAGTTGGGTTCGTTTCGTCAAACTGGACCTGTAGACATGTAGTTTGATGACTTTAGAGACCGTAGATTCTGGCACATTTTTTGGTGCAAAGTGGGTCCAACGGCGGACACCATTTTGATCCAAAATTACCGTTTTGCCCCTGTATCCATAATTGGACTTATGGGTAGGCATTTCTGTATAATTGACCATTTTGAGAATGTTAGTAGTGTCTGTTTCAGCATTAGAAAACAGTTGTGCGAGTTGACCGTTCATGGCTCATTGAGTGGGTTGTAGTTTCGATTTTCTCATCTCAGGACAGCAGGCAAGTACATTCTCTGATAGTTTTCATTGCTTTGATATCTATTATATTCGATTCAGTTGTAGTATTATAATTGATTCTCGACACGAGGATACACGGACTAGTATACGTGAATCTCGTCATGAGATGTCATTCCCGGTTTACCTGGTATATGAGTACATTGTTCGATATTTTTTCTTGTACTTGTATAGACATCGATTTGGGAGTGGACTGGCCCCCTTGTAGCTTCCCTTTCCGGAATTTTTTTTTGAAATATTTTTTTATTATTATTTACTTGATTTAAATGGTGACTAGATTTCTAGCTTTATATAACTTTTAGATTGAATAAGTTAGAAAGTCAAGTGAAGGTTACTTTGGAGAAAAGATATAATTATTTAACCATTCATGGAATCTGATGCATATTCATTTTATTCCCTCTTCCACTCTTGGGTATTTATAAATATTTACCATAGCTTGACCAGGTATCCACTTTATCAACTTTCAACCTATCTGTGTGGTAATGCGCACACTTCAGTATATTAATCTGTATTTTATGGTTACCAACTTTAGGAAGTGTTATGGCAATAATTTAGCCATCAGTCAAAGATGTTAAACTTTTACAGTAAATTGGACTAACGTGAACTATTTTTTTATTATTTGTTGATATTGTTCAATTAATTTTACTGTCATATTTATATTCTTTTATAAATGGCTATATAGTGTAGCTTATAACGAGGACTTGTAATTACCACCCGACCCAACTTCAACATACAGGAGGCCTGACCCCTCCAAACCTATATACAACATTTGTATTGTATATATGTATAGATGAAACCGAGAGAGAAGCGAGGGATACTCGTCAAACCCAAAGCCTGACGCCCGTTAGTGTAGGGTGTGAAAAATATGACACGTTGACATAAGACTTAGTCCAAGTCATACGCTCAAAGTCATACGCTCAGTCCAAGTCATACGCTCAAGACCATACGCTCAGTCAAGGCCATACGCTCATCTAAAGACCATACGCTCAGTACATATTTTATTATTTTCTGAGATGACAGCACAGCATATACTTAATAAAGGATGAATCTGACACTTCGTCTTTCGTGCAAAGATAGCTGTCCAATGGAGACTAGCCGTCGTATATGTTTCGAAGAGTCGGTTTTGTCTTTTACGAGGACAGCTCAGCATTTCTCATAAATGTAAAAGCCATCATTACTGTCAGTTTTGACAGTCTGTCAGCCATCATATCCGCAGTCACGACGCTCGAGAAGATTTTGTCAGTTATTGGAAGATATGGCGTATCAAAGAAGATTGATGATAGCCACGTGTCTACTTATTCAAACATGCCACGTGTCTACTTATTTCTCATACGACTTCTTCCAACTAAGTGAGCGTATGGATCTCATATGACTTCTTCCAACTAAGTGAGCGTATGGATCTCATACGACTTCTTCCAACTAAGTGAACGTATGGATCTCATACGACTCCTTCTCAACCAAGTGAGCGTATGGATTCCATACGACTCCTTGTCAAGTGAGCGTATAGTTTCCATACGAATCCCTGTCAATAATGTGAGCGTATCAGCTTTATATGGTTCTACGCTGTCCAAGTAAAACGTATGCAAGACATGTGCCTTCAAAAGCTAGCGTATGACTCTTCTTCTAAGGCAGCGTATCACAGCAGTTGTGTCCAGAATGATTTTCAACGAGCAGTTAACACACGTTCTTACGTGTCCTGTACTCAGTTATCCACTTCTTCAGAAGTTATGTAACGTGGCATTCATGCCATCAATCTCTCCTGAATATACTCCATTACTTTCAACCACACGCTAATGTGTCTCCATCAGAATTTGCCACGCGTCCCTGCAGTTATGCACACGTCAAGTAACTACCTGAGCGTATGCTTAAGGACAGTTATCCTGAACTCTATAAAAGAGAGTTTCTTCATCTTCATCAGACACTACAGTCAATTTCGGAGAGAACAGAGAGATTGCCCAGTTGCTGTCCAAGTTCTTCAAAGTTCGAGTCTTCTTCATCGCATCGTCCAAAGGATAAAGTAATCGTCTTCTAGATTAGATTCCTACAGTTGTAATTTTCTCAGATACAAAAAAAATAAAGTGAATTTATTTATGGAAAACAAATTGGCGACTCTGCTGGGGAAAGCTGTCTCCTCCAACGAGATAGCAACAACTCAATGCGATACTTCGTCGATCGGCTTGACGAAGAAGACGATGGTTGTACAATTCGACCAATCGGCTTATGAAGAAATGCTCAAGGCGAAGGAGGGCCGCACTGCTTCTTCCGCTCTTCCTGCTGCCAAGAAGAAGGGACGCTCTGTCTATGTCCCTAAGTCTTCTTCAACAGCCCGAGACGTTTCTGTCATTTCTCACGCTGACAAGAACACGTCTTCAACTTCCATGAAGCACACTTCGGCTTCTCTGAACACGGCAACAGTGGCTTCTTCTAATCACGCTGACAAAGTTGGTTCTTTAACCAAGTCAGCGTGTACAAGGAAAACCATCTCTGGACATGTCAAAGTCCCTTCTCCCTCTACTCTTACGACAGCAGTCGGCTCTTTAGCCATTGATGACTCTGAGCGTATGGCATTCAAAGGGCAGCGTACGGCAAAGGCAGCGTACAAAAGCCAACATCAGGCAGCGTACGCTAAGCCAAAGCCAGCGTATGCTAATAAAAAGGCAGCGTATGACCAGAAGTCCAAACTGAAGTCAACGTATGATAACGGATACAGTCCTTTGACTGTTTCTCAAAATCAAGCTGGGGGTTCTCTTCCACAGAACATACAAATGATTCCCCCTCAACTTGCACATCTTGTGCCAACCAAGAGAAAGACTCTTTAGTCAACTCCTCTACTCCTAAGGTCTTTACCTCTGGAGTTAATTTGACTAGTACTCTTACTAGATCAAACAAAGAAAAACGCCTTTTGGCTAATTCCTCCAAAGATGGATTATTACCGACTCCCAGTCGGAATAATACTCATCTTCCTTCTCTCAAAATTTCTCGGTCTGAGAAAGGCAAATTACAAGTATCCAAGACTGATATCAAAGTCAGATCTCCTACGGATCTTCGTAACAAGCTTAATCAGAATCGTCTCGGTTCCACTGAGACAAGTATATTAGACCCTGATGCAGAATATGCCAAGAACTACGTGGCTCAAATTAATCAGTCTTTATACACTCAGGAACCAAGAAGACAGAAGAACAAAAGACAAGTTTCTACACAGAAACTATCTTCAAGTACTTTCCAATCTGTTCCTACAGATCTCCGGGAGTATTTGCAAAATAAATGGAGAATTGACACTCCGTCAGGCTATGATATTGCTCATATTTGCCATGAAAAGCATGGTTGCAACTTCCAATCTCGAGTTGTAATTCAATGTTGTTGTTCACCAAAAAGATAATATGTTTTCGAACGGATTCAATATGAACCAATGTTGGATGAAGATGAACCTCTTTATGCTTCTGTCAACATGACCTCCAGAAATATTGGGGGTAGCATACGGTCTGATGCTATATCAGACTCTGAAGATGGTGTTTATCTCGACACCCGATCCAGGACCGGAGCCTTGGCCAGAGCCTCTTCTTCTTCTCATCCAAGTGGTAATCTGGAGATCACAGAAGACTTCCTTGGAGAATCTAACTTTCCAGTATTGACTCCCGTAAATAGCCCAGGGAAAGATACTGATTCACACAGTGATGATTCAGAACAGACTGTTTCATCATCTATTCCTCGAATGATTACCACTTACATGGCAGAGGGCAATCATGAACCTTCGACTAGCACCGAAGCTCATGAACAAAGGATTTCTTCCTTAGAACAACAGTTGCGAGCTATGGCAGATACATTGAATGCTATGCACACTCTTATGCAAGCTCAGCATCAAACTCAGCAAGTCCAACAGACAGCTCCTCCAGTTATATTAAATACTCCTGTTGTTCCAAACCCGGAACCCTCTACTATTTCGGGAGTACAATCTAATATTCCTGTACAACCCACTCCAAGTCAGTCTGGAGCTGGGGGTAGTACATATGCTGCAGTCCCTCCTCCCAATTACACTCAACAAGTTACAACTCCCCAATCTTCTGGAATTGTTACTGAAGAGTTAAGGAATCTCCGAACTCAATTCGAGACATTCAAACAGAAGGATGGTTTGCAAAGGTTAGGTATCAAGCAACCTTACCCGATAGAATGGAAGCAGGTATCGTATACACCAAAATACAAACCTCCGACCATCTCTTTCTTTGATGGGACAACCTCCCCAAGTCAGTTCATTAATCATTTTAAAGTAATGACTGATCAACTGCAACCAAGTGACGCCCTCCTTACTCGGGTGTTCGTTGGATGTCTCAAAGGAACGGCTTATGAATGGTATAGAAGTCTCCCTGATGGGTGCATTACCTCATTTGCCGGTTTCAAGCAAATGTTTCTTGAACGATTCTATGAAGGGCTTAACGACATGACCATGTCAGCCCTCATAAGAATTAAACAGAAAAATAACGAAACCATCGAGGACTTCATTGAAAGATTCAGAAGAGAAGCCCTCAAAATGCCTCTCGGAACTCCCGATGCTGTTACTATCGACACTTGTAAGTCGAATCTCTTACCAATTATTAGCATGTGGACAGGGTCCACTCAGTTTCAAGATTGGCCTTCATTCATCGTCAGTGCCAAGGCTGCCGAAGTCAGTGCTGAGACCTTCAAGGGTCTGGAGGTACAAATGGCTCCCAAGGAATCAAATCAGAGTGCTAGCAATAGTACTCGACCCAACAATCGCAAAGGGAAAGAAGCTCTTGAAGTCAATCTCCAAAGCAGTAGTCAAGAGGTAAAGACTACCCAAGCTACTCCAGCTCCAACAAATCAACAACAGAGACCTCCTCGGCCGAAGGAAGAATATTCTTTCGACGATGATGATGTTCAGGGTATCTTTGAATGCTTGCTCAAAGGTAATAAGATTCAATTGCCAAAAATTAAAAAACCTGATGAAGCCAATAGACAGATCATCCAAAATACTGTCCATACCATAGAATGCTGGGTCATACAATCCGGTCTTGCTATGTATTGAAAGGGAAGATTCAAGAGATGATTAAATCAGGAGCTGTGATACTGACACCCAAAGACAAGACAGTCACAGCAAATGTAATTTCAATGCAGTTCGATGACTTCCCTCCCTTAATGGTGGAAAGTGGGATTGTTCCTATCCCCAAAGCAACTCTCAAAGTTGTAAACATCCCACCAGCACAGAATGACGGACTTGTTCCTGTCACACTAAGAAGGGATAGATCATGTGGATTCACCCGGATTTAAAGACGGAGTTTGAAACGTCTTCCTCTTCTCCTCGGAAGACTCCGTCATCTAAAAAGAAGCTCGGGAAGACTAAGTCATGCAATGTGACTTCTAGTTTCACACCCGATTTTTATCTAACCTCTACTTTCATCTCAGCAGGAAATTCACTCCCTACGGAGATAACATCTGTACCTCAATTTGAAGATAGGTACAAGCCAGCCTTTCATCTATACAGTTCACAATCTCATGAATTGATGGCAAAGATGGGTTATGATCTAGCCACTGCTCCGGGTTTGACTCAGGCAAGGGACTCCGAGCACCTTTGGCCATCACTATGAGACATAATCAATCTCGTGTTGGCCTTGGTTTCTGGAATGAAGCTCTCATCAAACATAAAAGAACCAAGAGCAAGATAAAGAATTGCAACATGGTTTCTATAGACCCTGAACCAGAATCTGAAGTTGAAGTTCATGCTGGAACTCGGTCAGGAAAAATATATCTGAAAGATTATGCTGAAATTCCTGAAGAAACTTCTGACATCCCTCCGGTTACAGCTTCAACACCAGTCTCTACTGAAGAGCCTTTAAATGTTCCTGTTGAGACAGTTCCTTCTAAACCAACAGCAGCTGACAAAGGCAAACAACAAGTCCGCTTCGACAAACCATTGAAGAAGTCATCTCCTACAGGACTTGAAAAGCCTTATAATTTTGATATATTGGCTCAACTAGCCAATACCCCAGCTAAATTATCAATCTTCGAGCTCTTACGCCTCTCTAAAGAGACTCGAGAAACTCTAAGTGAAGCACTGCTGCAAGCAGAAACCTGCCTAACACTTCTCAAGAAATTGGAAATAGAATCTGTTTTTCATTGCCATAATGTATTGGAATTTATTCCAAACATTACCTTTACGCAGGACGATATGCTGCTAGAGGATAATCGACATGATCGTCCTTTATATCATACAGGATATATTGATTCTATGAAGGTTGATCGTCTCCTGATTGATCCAGGATCTGCTCTCAGTATTATGCCAAAAGCTATGCTAGATGCACTGAAGATACCTGTACATAGCCTTTCCAGCACTATCACTACCATCTTGGGATTTAATCAAGGAAAAAGTGAGCCTTTGGGCAAGATTCGCCTCAAATTTCAAATAGGCGATCTTCGCACTAAAGTTACTTTTTATATCATTGACAATCATGGTTGCTCATACAATGCTCTGTTGGGGAGACCATTCTTGCATGAACATAATGGCGTTCCTTCGACTCTTCATCAGTGTTTCAAATATGTTGATGATAATGGAGAAGTTCAAAAGGAGGTTGCAGATCTCTATCCATTCAAAGGAGTTGAAGCTTACTTCAATGACGCTCGTATGTACAAAGATGAATACTCAAAAGTCTTGCAAGCTATGGATAATGATAATGAGATAGCAAAAGTTGGCACTTTTATTATTCCTGTAAAAGGGCGTATCACTCCTCCGCAGTCTGTTAAATCATCTGAAGAAAGTTTACTGATAATTCCTGTCAGTGGACGTATTACTTCATCACCTGCCCAGGCTACACAAGGCTCACTGATAATTCCTGTCAGTGGACGTACTACTTCATCACATGCCCAAGCTCCACAAGGCTCACTGATAATTCCTGTCAGTGGACGTACCACTCCGCCTCTATCTTCTCAGGCTAGACCAGATACTCTAGTCATTCCAGTCAGTGGACGTACTACTTATCCACGATCTTCTTCAAGGGAGCTCACCTCTTTTGAGCCTTTTGTTATCGATCTTAATCGAAACAAAACTTCTGATCGCTCTTCCTCTCCCCCTTTTGTCATTAATTTGACTAAGTCTGATAAGGCTCAGCCTTCTGTTGTAAATACAGTATTTAATATTAATGAAACATCTCCTTTGCAGTATATTGATGTCTGTAATCATGTACAAAGTTATTTACAATTGCTAGATAGCTTAGAGTCACTAACTATAGGGGTTGTTCAAACTCTTCATACAGACGTATCATTGGAATCCATAAAAAAAATCATACTTCGTGGTCCCTGCTAAAAAGAAGGGAGAAAATCCAATCTTCTTTTATAAAGGACCCCAGAATCCTCCTAACTTGGAAGAAGATGACATAAACGACGATACTGGAAGGTTACAACTGCGTCGCTACAGTCAACAATCCAAAAATATCATTAAGAATATGGGTTATGACTTTAGAACCAGTCTCAATAATGGAAAAGAAAGAAGAATGCTTGTTCGAATTCCTCCATTAAAATACGGAAGGACAAAATGTGGTTTAGGTTACATTACTCCTATTTCCTTTATCAACATATTCCATGAAGATTCAAAATCCGATGAAGATGAACGATCTGAGTCTTCTGATTCCCTCTCTTGGGATTCTGACACGAGTATTGGCGATCTCCATCGTTCTATTCTATCCATCAATATGGTCTCCGTTGATGGCCCGCAGGAAAATGATGAAGATGAGGATGATTTTGAAATATCACCCGAATTGGAACAATGGGCTCAAAGATTAGATAATCAATGGGAATTCAGGTTCGAGCAGAGGGAACCTCCTACCGAAGATAAACTGATCCAAATTGATGTTGGTGAAGAAGGTTCTCCTAAACCAATATTCATCAGTGAAAGTCTTTCAGAAACGGATAAGCAAGACATGATCAAGCTTATTCGTGATTATATCGATGTCTTTGCCTGGAGTTACGAAGATATGCCAGGACTAGATCCGAAGATTGCAATGCACAAACTCAATATCATGCCAAATGCTAAACCGGTCAAACAACAACAGCGACGATTTCGTCCAGACATCATGGATGCAATTGAAATTGAAGTCAACAAGCTTATGGCTTCTGGATTTATTCGAGAGGAACAACATCCTGAATGGGTGGCTAACATCGTTCCTGTCCTTAAAAAGACTGGCAAGATCCGGGTCTGTATAGACTTTCGTGATCTCAATGCGGCTTGTCCTAAAGACGAGTTTCCTCTTCCAATTACTGATGTCATGATCGATAATACATGTGGTTTTGAACGAATGTCATTCATGGATGGGTATTCGGGATACAATCAGATCAAAATGTTTCCAGATGATGAAAAACACACTTCCTTCAGAACGCCGATCGGTACATACTGTTATACAGTGATGCCGTTTGGTCTCAAAAATGCAGGAGCAACATATCAGCGAGCAATGAGCACTATATTCCGCAAACATCTCCGGAAAATAGTCGAATGCTATGTTGATGATATTGCAGTCAAAAGTCGACGAAAGGAGGATCATATCCAAGATTTGAAGACTATCTTTGATTTAATGCGTCAGCATCAACTTAAAATGAACCCTACTAAGTCCTTTCTGGGCATCTCTAGTGGTAAATTTCTCGGCTTCGTCATTACCGCTAAAGGTATACACGTGGATCCCGAGAAGATCAAGCCATTCAAGAGATGCGTCCTCCACGCCCCTTAAAAGAGCTACGAGGATTTTAAGGAAGAATTGCTTATATCAGGAGATTCATTTCTAACTTATCAGGACGCTGTAGACCATTCAACAAACTTCTGAAGAAAGGTGTATCTTTCGTCTGGAACGAAGAATGTCAAAAAGCATTTGACGATATTAAACAGTATCTCATGAACCCTCCAGTTTTGGTACCTCCCGTCTCGGGAATACCATTCCTTCTATATGTTCGAGCCATGGATCATTCTCTTGGTGCATTACTTGCCCAAAAAAATAAAGATGGCCATGAACAGGCTATTTATTATCTCAGTCGCACAATGACAGGTGCTGAACCGTGTTATTCTCCAATCGAGAAAGAATGCTTAGCATTAATGTTTGCTGTTCAGAAAACGCGACATTATATTATCGGTCAAACGATTCACGTCATTTCCAGAGTGAATCCCATCAGGATTATGATGAAGAAACCTGGTATTCTCAACTCCATACTAGCTAATTGGGGAATCTTGTTAGCTCAATACGATATGCATTATATTCCTCAGAAGTCAGTTAAAGGACAGGCTCTTGCTGATTTTCTGGCTGCTCATGCAATTCCAGAAGATTCTAAATTATATGATGAGATTCCTGATGAAGTCTTGGATTCAAATCTGATTTCTGAAGAAGTTCCTACCTGGCGTCTATTCTTTGATGGAGCATCTAGAATAGGTCCTAACGGCGATATTGTCGCTGGAGTTGGGATTGTTCTTGTATCCCCAGAAGGACTAACTATTCAGAGGGCTTATTCTCTAGATCAATCATGTTCAAACAATGTAGCCGAATACAATACATTACTCATTGGTCTTCAACTTGCTAAACATCTAGATATTCAATATTTGGAAGTTATGGAGACTCCAAGCTTATTGTCAATCAGATCAGAGGAACGTATGAAGTTCATCATCAGGATTTGATACCTTATCATCAAGCAGCACTCTCTATAGCCTCATCTTTTGAAGGTTTCTTTATTGAACATGTTCGACGACCCTATAATGCAGAAGCTGATGCTTTAGCTAATCTTGCTGCTGTATTAGCTATACCAATCAGACGTCAGCAAGTGATAGTGGTTTATAACCGAGAACTATTCTGTGTTGAGAATAATTTAGCTTTGGCTTTTCCCTATAAACCAGACAAAGATTCTCTCAACTTTGATGCTGGATTAAAGTTTGACAAAATGTCCTCGTCTTCTTCTGATTCTACTATAGAATATGTCTTTTCTAATGAAACAGAAGCCATAACTGAAGACTGGAGACGTCCGTTTCTAGACTTTGTTTTGTATGATATACTTCCTGATAACCCGAGTAAAGCAGAGTCTATTCGACGTCGATCTCTCAGATTCTATTATAATCATACGACGAAGATATTATATCGTCGGTCTTACGACGGTCTTCTCCTTCGATGCATTGCTGGTGAAGAAGCACAACAGATAATCCGTGAAGCACATGATGGTGTTTGTGGAGCTCATCAACCAGGTCCTAAACTTCAAGATCGTATCCGACGTATGGGATATTATTGGCCCACGATGGTAGCTGACGCTATTCAATATGCTCGGAAATGTAAAGCCTGTCAAATTCATGCAGACTTTATCCATCAACCGTCAGAGTTCTTACACCCAACAGCGACATCATGGCCCTTTGAAGCTTGGGGCATGGACGTCATTGGTCCCATCAACCCACCATCATCAAGAGGACATCGGTTTATTCTAGCAATAACTGATTACTTTTCCAAATGGGCTGAAGCAATCCCGTTATCTGAAGTTAAAACTTCTAGTGTTATCAACTTCGTCAAACATCATGTCATCTATCGATTTGGTGTTCCTCGGCGTATTATCCATGATAACGGACCGCAGTTCGTTAGTCAGAAATTTACTCGATTCTGCGACAATTATCGGATTAATAATTTAGCTTCTACAGTATATAATCCAGCAGCTAATGGATTGGCAGAAGCTTTCAATAAAACAATCATCAAACTCTTGAAAAAGTTCGTTTCTTCCAACAAACGCAACTGGAGCGAGAAGCTTGGTGAATGTTTATGGGCCTACCGCACCACAGTTCGCAATGCGACTGGATGTACGCCTTTCTCTTTGGTGTATGGGTGTGAAGCTGTTCTTCCTCTCGAGATCCAGATTCCTTCTCTGAGAATTACAATCTCCAATGAACTGACAACAGAAAACAATGATCATCTTCGACTTCAAGAGTTGGAAGCTCTAGATGAAAAACGATTGTATGCTCAACAAAATATCGAGCTGTATCAGGCCCGAATCTCAAAAGCTTTTAACCGGAAAGTCAAAGTCAGAGCATATCAGAAGGGAGAACTGGTCCTTACTGTCAGACGTCCCATGACCATGACACATATGAGCAAAGGCAAATTTGATGCGAAATGGGAAGGCCCATTCGTAGTGAACAAAGTCTTCTCTAACGGAGCATACCAGCTTGCCTCTATGGATGGAAAAGTCATGATGATGTCTATCAATGGCAAATTCTTAAAGAAATATTATGTATAATATTTTTATCATTCCCTAGCAAATATAAATTCTTCTCTACAAAAATTATTTCGATATCGTTATCCCCAGAGGAAACTGATATTCCACCATGTATCATCTTCCCAGAGAGTTTGATATTTTGTTTTATTAGATCCCCAGTGGTTTTAATAAAGATCTTGTATAGAAAATCATGTCCATATTACCTCTGAATTTTCTATCTCAGTATATATCAAAATGATATCTCGTCTTTTGATTTCCGAATCCAAAGATCATGGAAAATAGAATCTAAAGATATCTTTATATCTGAATTCTGTTTTCTCTAATCAGTATTAAACTAAATATCTTTGGTTTAATATCATGATAGAGTTGCAAAGTTTATTGTATATTCTATTCTATTGAAATATGTCATGTATTATTTACCTCTGAACATGTTTTCTACAAAAATATCATCCACAAAATTGAAATCAAGCCAAGATGTTCATTTCTTTTAATCAGAATCAAAATATTGATTACAATTGGATTTCAAAACTTCAATACATGATAAATGTAAAAGAATTATTTAGGAGGAGTAATGATCTCCTGAATACGAACGATTATATTATTCATCTTTTCATCATGAGCTTTCTTGATTCGCTCTGATGTTTCAATTCCAATCCTCCGTTGGTCATATTCCATAATAATAGAACTACGGCGATTGGTTTCTTCAATCTGATTGATTTGCATTAATTCTCGCTCTTGCTGTAAAAGTTGACAGCGTTCAGCTTCAGATTGACGATCAGCAGCAATCTTTGATTGTTCTTTTTCCACAGAGGCAATTTGCTCCTGAATACGAGCTAGCTCTTTCCTCAATTTTCTAAGCTCCTCAGCTCTTGACGCTTCATCCTTCTCTAAGCGCTCCATATTCTGACGAGTACTTATGATTTCTTCGTCTTTAGCCATTAGCTCTTTGGAAGACTGAGCGAGGAATTCTGTCAGAGCAATATGCCTGAGCTTGAGCTTCATTCTCCAATTGAGAAATTTCAGCTGCAGTCAGAGATTCAATATCCTCCTTTTTAGTCTCCCAGTATTTTGGATGTTGGCTTCTAAATCATTCAGGAGATGTTCAAAGAAGACACATTGAGCCTCATAACCAGATTGTCTCAAGGCTGAACGTGGGAAACTAGTCGCCTCTCGAAGACTCGAAAAGGGCATAGTCTCATCTTTCATGAGTCGCCTCGAATATGTATCCAGATATGTATAAATAATATCTGAATACATCCCCATGACTTTTGCTATCCCTGTGTCAAAACTGGGAGTCGCTGCAATAATAGGGGAAGGAGCAGAAGGAGCCTCTATTCTTGGAGCTGAAGTTAGTGCTTTTGGAGAACTCGGCAGATGGGAACTCCCCTCATCCACTTCAGTTTGAATAAATGGGGCTTGAGTAGAACTCATAGCCGGTGCAGTTCCTACAGCTGTTGGAATCAAAGAAACATGATCAGAAGACAATAAACCAAGACAAGACAAAACTTTGATGAATAAAATATTACCTGGAGTTGGTTCATATTCAGTCTCTTTCGGATCATTCAATCTGGCTCTTAGTTTGTTCAGGGTACTTTCTGACACAGGATTTATTTCACTGCTTCCGCCCCAGAAGTACTCGGAATTTGAACTTCTATTTCCAGATGCCTCTCCAGTTCTGGTGTCAACCCTGAATGTTGACCAATGGTTTTCAGTGCATCGATTGGTGTTTTAGACGGTGATTCATCGTCTATCTCCATATCTTCTTCTCCAGAAGAATGAGACGACGGTTCATAGTCAACTTGTTCACTCTCTGAAGCTTCAACAATTGGATTGAGAGGAGTGGCTTCCTTCACTGATTCTCCCGAAATCAGTAAGTCATTAGCCGTTTCAGTCTGATGCTCGGCCTCTACCGCAGGTTGACTAATTTCCTGCGCATCATCGGCTATTAGTGGAACTGAGCCTATATCAGAAGGCCTAGAAGACCCAGCAGTTTCAGGAATCTCTTCTTCTTCTGTCTTTACAGAAAAATCAAAAGCAGCTTGCTTTCTGCAGCCAATCGTATAGCACGATCGGTGGGGACTCTCTGCATCCAGACAAATTACGGATTTAGTTTTTGAAACTATTACTTTCCTTCCTATTCTTTTGGTTAAAGGAACAGTAGGATAATTGTCTATTGGATCACTACCTGCTTCATCAACATCTCTGGCTCGTTCAGAAACAGGAGAATTCCCGGGAATAATAATTCCTCCGCGACTTCGAGTCTCTGCTCGAGTAGCTCTTTTTGCGGCAGGACCCGCAGCACCTTTACACCTCTTCCTCTTCGGTGTATTATCAATAGATATACTCTCTTCAGCACTTCCGATAGGCACATGCAATGGTTGATGAAGGTCATCAGAGAAGAAAGTTTCCAAAACATCATCATCAACTTCATCGGTGGCCAGAGATCTTCTTGTCGTGACAATCCCTAGGCAAGGCGGATTTGGTTGATTTCTTTTCAACATGAATAAAGCTTTTACCTAAGATGCTAAATTTTTCGTCAAAGGTATTAGCTGATACATAAATCTGGCATAGGACGCCAATATCTTAGCTCCTCTTCGATAGTTGACCGGATCTGGCATAGAAAAGATAGCCCCTGTACCTTTGGCAATGTATATAGCCAAGCTCTGGCACCATCAACCAACCCGCCTTGATGAGCAAAACACGTCGTTGCATTGCCTACATGCAACTGATCGTAACCAATTGACGAGCAAATTTGCTCGGAAGATATGGCTCTAGATATGTGATGTTATCACGGCGGCAAATTAAATGAGATGGCCTGATTCTCTTTAGCCATTCAGGTTGGACATCATCCAACTCATTAGCACCAACAACCGTCAATCAATCTCCCGGGCATGGTCTCATAACCAATAGGGAGAGGAACACAGGTGAAGCTCCATAGTTCTCCCCTGTTCAGATGGTTTTGCAATCGGTTAAAGTGTCATATCTCTATTTCGGTATGTGCTTGTACCTTTCAAAGAAAGTATCATCTGGCCTAGCCATCCCAAGCACTCATCAGAGATTCAAAATGTAGAAGCAGCCATCCAAACAAGTATGTAAAGGGCATTTCTACCCGAGGAAAGGACGTCAGGCTCTTCCGTGCCAATTCGAACATCCTATCTGTGTATGCCCTTAATCTGGCATTCAGACGGCAGGTCATTGCCGTTAATAGATCCATCTTATACCCAAAAACCAGACGGACTGCTGCGAAGACGACTCCTCTGTGCATCATGTCTGCCAAACAGGTGCCAGGAACTACGAATTTCCTCAGCCAAAGAGATATGAATCCGGCCAGATGACCTTCAACGGACAATTCTCGACCACCCTGCTTAATATAGGTTTCTAACCTATCACGGCCTTGTAGCTGTCGATGTCTTCTTCGACGACAATGTCATCATGATTAGTCTCCGGATTAATCTGTTAATCTCGGCTTGACTCAAGGGCTTGAATTTACCGACATACTGCTCGGTCTTTTTCTTCTTTGGACTTCGTCAGTGCGGCCTTGAAACAAATAAGCCATCCACTTCGAAGAATAGCAATTGGAGTCCCCCTCTCCACCTTGTCCCTTATAAAAGCTTTACAGATGCTGTAATGACATATTAATTCTTCAAATACATAAAGAATTAGTGGGTTGGCTGCAAAAATTTTATTCATTTCGTCAACAAAAGGGATATATTCTTCATATGGCAAATCTGTCGTTGGTAGCTGAGATATATATGCCATTTCATGAAGGGCGAATCCCATCTCGCCCTTTGGGGTCATGAAGGTGCCGGTCCGATAGTTATATCTCTCCGCTAATGCCAAAAACAGATCTGGGTTCGGTTTGAAACCATAAGCAGTACACTTAATGGCATCATATAAACCTATCGCCTTCAACTGTGCACCGAAGTTCTGTAAAATCCATCTCACTAGAGCAGTCCATCTAGTGTTCTCTGGATTTACTAGACCAGTCAGCCTCATTGACTATTTTGGGTAGATGGCATTCTTTAATTGAACAAATTCGTTAGCAAAAATTGGGACTCTGACTGGCTTCAGCAGTACCGAGTCCTCAGGAGGGATGGTGGCAGGTAACAGTCCTCGTAGAGATGTGACATGTGGTTCAGTACCACTGCGGAACCTTCCTTGACGATAACCAATCCACCCAGCCTTAGCTTGTCGGGATGGAGTAATATCCCACTTCATCTGTCTTTGTTGGCCCGAATGGAATAAACGGGCTATGTTGATACTCTTTGTCAAACCAGTCAAATACATAGGCTGATTTACATCACCATCCCTATAGTAACTGTATGATACTTTGTCCAGAGCAGACTGGGAGTTCATGTCAATAGCATCTCCAAAAAGGAATGCTGGCTTCAAATGGGCAACACCATCTACACTCTGTAACGGCAGTCCACTCATCAGGTTCAGCAAAGTATCATCTTTCTGATTGGTCAACAGAGCTATTCTTGTGGAAGGTCCGTCAAATTGGGGAAAACGAACATGTGATAGATCACTTCTATAATTATTTCCCATACTTCCTTCAAATTCTGCTTCCTGAGCCAGAATATCCACTGCAAATGAAGAATAAAGTATTAAAAATCTTCAATGTCAAGAGATGATAAAGTTTAAACATACGCTCAGTTTTTACTAAGCGTACAGCTCAGCATACGCTCAGTTTTTACTAAGCGTACAGCTCAACATACGCTCAGTCTTACTAAGCGTATAGCTCAACTTACGCTCAGTTTTCCTTAAGCGTATGGTTGACTCAAAGTTCAGTATACGCTCAGTTTTCTTTAAGCGTATAACAGATTTTATCTTAAGTGAATGGTTTTTAAAGTTCAGTTTATGATCAGTTTGAGCATATCAGCGTATGGTTGACAAGATGATCATCAAAAGTTTACGCTAACACAGGAGTTAGCGTATCTCAATGAGACAAATTGCCATAGCATATTCTTTTAAAGATAGTGTATTTTGATATCTCTATCAAAAATATGCGTATCTTACAGATATACGCTCCAAACATATTTTTCGTAAAAACGAAAAACATGGAATACGGCTAAACCCTAAAGAGGGAAGCGTATTTGCTGACGTATTGACCCTAAAGAGGGATACGTTTTCTGAGTTTTGTTCTAACCAGAGCCCTAAAAAGGGAATAGTTATTTGTTCATCATCTTCGTCCTCACCATAAGAGGTTTTAATGGCCGTTCACTGCGTAAAACACGCTGACTGGCCGTCTTCTTGGTAGTGGCAGTGTCGACGGCAGGATGAGATGACTCTTCAGGGGCTTTCCCCTTTCCTTTCGCAGCAGCATCAATCTTGGATGCCATTAATGGAGATGGAGTTGAAGACGAAGAAGAAGAAGAAAGATCTTGAGTTTCTGTAAGCTCTTTCTCTCTCGAAGGCAAAAGCTCCGGTAAAGAAATAAAATAGGTTTTGGAAGACCTATTTATAGAAGAAAGAAAGTAGTTCAAACGGTGGATATTTTTTAAATAAAATCCCTAAAGATTTGCACTGATATTGAGGAAGATAACAAACTCATGCCAGCATGTCAGGACTTATTCTCACTTAAAGTTCAAGTAATTTCGAACTTTTGAAATTCATAAAATTCGAAAACTTTGAAGGGGGTCTTGTAGGGTGTAAAAATTATGACACGCTGACATAAGACTTAGTCCAAGTCATACGCTCAAAGTCATACGCTCAGTCCAAGTCATACGCTCAAGACCATACGCTCAGTCAAGGCCATACGCTCATCTAAAGACCGTATGCTCAGTACATATTTTATTATTTTCTGAGATGACAGCACAGCATATACTTAATAAAGGATGAATCTGACACTTCGTCTTTCGTGCAAAGACAGCTGTCCAATGGAGACTAGCCGTCGTATATGTTTTCAAAGAGTCGATTTTGTCTTTTACGATGACAGCTCAGCATTTCTCATAAATGTAAAAGCCATCATTACTGTCAGTTTTGATTGTCTGTCAGCCATCATATCCGCAGTCACGACGCTCGAGAAGATTTTGTCAGTTATTGGAAGATATGGCGTATCAAAGAAGATTGATGATAGCCACGTGTCTACTTATTCAAACATGCCACGTGTCTACTTATTTCTCATACGACTTCTTCCAACTAAGTGAGCGTATGGATCTCATATGACTTCTTCCAACTAAGTGAGCGTATGGATCTTATACGACTTCTTCCAACTAAGTGAACGTATGGATCTCATACGACTCCTTCTCAACCAAGTGAGCGTATGGATTCCATACGACTCCTTGTCAAGTGAGCGTATAGTTTCCATACGACTCCCTGTCAATAATGTGAGCGTATCAGCTTTATATGGTTCTACGCTGTCCAAGTAAAACGTATGCAAGACATGTGCCTTCAAAAGCTAGCGTATGACTCTTCTTCTAAGGCAGCATATCACAGCAGTTGTGTCCAGAATGATTTTCAACGAGCAGTTAACACACGTTCTCACGTGTCCTGTACTCAGTTATCCACTTCTTCAGAAGTTATGTAATGTGGCATTCATGCCATCAATCTCTCCTGAATATACTCCACTACTTTCAACCACACGCTAATGTGTCTCCATCAGATTTGCCACGCGTCCCTGCATTATGCACACGTCAAGTAACTACCTGAGCGTATGCTTAAGGACAGTTATCCTGAACTCTATAAAAGAGAGTTTCTTCATCTTCATCAGACACTACAGTCAATTTCGGAGAGAACAGAGAGATTGCCCAGTTGCTGTCCAAGTTCTTCAAAGTTCGAGTCTTCTTCATCGCATCGTCCAAAGGATAAAGTAATCGTCTTCTAGATTAGATTTCTACAGTTGTAATTTTCTCAGATACAAAATAAATAAAGTGAATTTATTTATGGAAAACAGTTAGCCCAAACTAGCCCATCTTGTCTAAATAACTCAACTTCCTATTTATTAACAACAACCAGGGAAAAGAAACCCTAGTCGCACAATTCTTTTTCCTTCTCCGACTTCTTTATCTCATTCTTCTAAAGCACAACCATCACCACAAGCATACCCCCACCATCATAGTCGACCCCCCCTCCGGACTGAGCCAGTGGCTGTACCACCATCGGTGGCAGTAGCGGTGGCTAGCCACGTCGTCGAAGGTGACCGCTGCGACGTCCGCAAGAGATGCGCTCTCCTAGGTGTTGGCCATCCCTCATGCTGGCAGAAGCCGCTACGACCGCGAACGACCACCTCGGAGCTCGAGAGCCTGCGAGTCGATCTCGAGTGAATCGCTGGCAGGACACTCGGCCATACCAGAGTTTTCGGTGCCGGACGTGCCGACAAAAAACTCTTTCGACCTCGTCCTTGCTGTCTTCTCTACTACACGAGCCTCAGATTCCTTCTCGTCGAGCCAGCACACCATCACCGGACGTGATACTGCTATTGTCGTGCGAACCTGGTGCAAGTAACCCTGCCAAGTTAGAAGCCGCTCGACCCAGTGCCTCGTCCCCTCCGATCCCGAACCCGTCCTCGTAGAGATTACAACCATTACCGATGTGCAACCACGAAGTTGGACGTCGGCCAAGAGGGGACTATCCTTCTTGCGGGCTATCGGCAAATCCAATAGGTAATGTTACTTAGCTGAGTTATCCTCTGTGTATTCTCTTAAGCTTATGATCATATATATATGTGTCATAGTTTTAGTAGAAGAAGCCAACACTAAAAAGATATATACACTGTTATAATTCAAGAACTATTCACTTAAATGTATTGAATATAAAAATACTAACATAAATAAAAGGAATCTTTGCATGCATAGCCACGTGGAACCTAACACTGTGATTCAGCGTGTACTTGAAATTATAGATATAATTTCAATTAGATCCCTTAAACTTTATAGTAATTGCAAAATAACATATTTGCTAATGTAATTTTATTAGAATAAACATATGCTTACTTGTAACAAATCAGGAGCAAGTGCTCATGTAGCATAGGCATCATATATAGTTATAATACTATATGGAGATAATTTCATAGTAACCCTCCAATATTATACTTATTTGAGTTTAACTCACTTTTTCTTAAAGAAGGTACAAAGAACTAAATTAATAAATATGTGTGTGCATGAATTAAATCGTTGACGAAGTTTACCAAAAAACTGTTTTCAAAACTAAACAAACCCTTGATACGACGTGCGTCCCGCCAATCCGGACGACGTGGTCGCGAACCCAAAGCATCGAAAGGTACTAACGGCTTCGTGGACGTGTGGGCTTGGACGGGATTCAAATTGGTCGCGTGTGCGCGACGAATTTGATGCGTATCCGTCGAAATTCATCGTATCGACCTCTGTGTAAATTTTTTAATTATTTTGTGCACGTTCACCAGATCGAGTTGAAACTTGTGCCAACAGGACCGTATCATTTTTGTCACGCCCCGACCCAGAATCAGACGATGATTCGGGTGATTTCGGGTCGGGGCGTGACAATTTTTCTGGTCTTGTATGCCAAGTTTGTTCTAATTTTGAGACAGTTGATTGGATCGCCGTTCGCGGGCCCCACGATCCGATTCAACGGGCGATTTTGTGCACGATCTGCCGAAATCCAACTTTGGACATACGGTTGGGTTCGTATCGGAAAACCGAACCTGTTGACATATAGTTCAATGACCTTAGAGACCGTAGACTTTGGCACGCTTTTCGGTACAAAGCGGGTCCAACGGCGGATATCGTTTTGGCCCGAAATTACCATTTTGCCCTTGTGTCCAGAATTGGACTTAAGGACAGGCAATCCTAGCTAATTTGACTATTCTGAAAATGTTGGCAATATCTGTTTCAGCTTTCGAAGACATTTGTGAGATTTGGATTCTATGGCTTGCCAGTTGACGGTATATTATCGGATCTTCGCGCTACCACCAGGCAAGATACCTTGCCTCCCTTTACAGTTCATTATTCATGCTTACAGTTCATTTACTTTATATATTCTATCAGTTAGTTCTCTAGTTGTTCATGATTTACATGCTTATTTAGTCCCTATATCTTTATATGTTATCAGTTAGTTATTTCAGTTCTCTTGATTTGCATGCTTTACTTTAGACAGTGTTTACTAGTTTATTAGTCGTATTCTTTTATCGTTATCATGCTTGACTGGATGTCGTGGTTCTACCGGATTGGTTCCCTCTCGTACCGTGTCGTGAGTCGTATCGTGTCATAAGATGTGTAAGTCCTAACGGAACTGATGTACCTTGTATTGTGAAGCTAACCTGCGAGTCCATACTAGGGGCGAGGGTTAGTAGTTATTTGTACCTTGATTTTTGATGCTAGCCTGCGAGTCCACAATAGGGGCAAGGGTTAGTAGTTATCTGTGTCTTAAGCTAACCTGCGAGTCCACACTAGGGACGAGGGTTAGTAGTATATGGTTCACACCTGCGAGTCCACACTAGGGGCGAGGGTGATGCTAGCCTGTGAGTCCACACTAGGGACGAGGGTTAGTAGTATATGGTTCACACCTGCGAGTCCACACTAGTGTAGAAGCATAAATAAATTTCATAGACCAAATCAAAGAAATTGAGAGCTTTACGCAAGTCAAACTGAGTCAGATTCAAACTTTACGTGAGTCAAACTGAGTCAGATTCAAACTTTACACAGAGATCAAACAGCGTAAACTCTACACGAACTACTTTACGCGAGAGCCATCCTCAATCCTTTACGCAGGAGATAGGCTGTCCACATCACATTTAATGTGCGTGATACTGTTCTGACAGAATGATTTTCTGACAGCAAATTACACAGAAGCCGAGAAGATTTTTTACACCAAACCCAACCCTTGTCGTTTAGTGTGCAGATGTGCTACTTTACGCTCAAGGGACTGCTTCTTTTACGCATGAAAGCTGTTCGAGTTTTTACGCTCAAGGTTTTCGTGTGCGTAGAGTTTATTTGAGCTAATTATACGCTCAAGGCTACTTTTCAGCCATTTTACGCAGGAAGTCTATTTTGGGTTATTTTACGCCCAGTCTGCTACTTTACGCAGGAAGTCTATTTTAGGTTATTTTACGCCCAATCTTTTCTGGCTATGTGGGAACGTGGTCTGCATACGTGGCTTTCACGCCACACTTATCGAAGAACATATGTACGTGCTCTCCCCATATTGCTGAAGTTATGGGACACGTGTCATCACATGTAGAGGTTGATTTTCAATCGTAGGTGACAGTTACTTGCGTAGAGACCCAATTGTGTTGCTTTTTACGCATAGAGGGTCTAGTCTATAAATAGACTTATTTTTAACACAAGAAATAATCAGGAGAGATATACAGAAGAGGAGATTCTGAGAAAACTCATACTTTCAGAGTGATATTCCCAGAAGCATTTCTTTAACTTTTTCTCAAGAACAGGGTGAAGCAAAGCAGGAAAGTATTCGACTGTACCATCAGTACCGTTGTGTCGATACCTTTCTGGTGACTTAGTTCTTCTGATTGTTCATCTTCCTCAAGCAGTTCTCTTCATCATCATCGTATGGTCTAAGGAACAAAGTGATCGCTCTCAGATCAGACTTTCATAGCAATACTTCCCAGAAATAATTTATACTTTTGTACTTTTTCTCGTTTTCTTTCAAAAGCCAATTTTAGGTATTTTGTTAAGTGAAACAACTAGGGGCGAGGCTGATGCTAGCCTGCGAGTCCACACTAGGGACGAGGGTTAGTAGTATATGGTTCACACCTGCGAGTCCACACTAGGGGCGAGGATAATGCTAGCCTACGAGTCCACACTAGGGACGAGGGTTAGTAGTTGTTCAAACCTGCGAGTCTACACTAGGGGCGAGGGTTTGAGTATTCGATTGGTTATCCATTGACATCGTGATATCGTGTCCTCTTGTTCTTCTCCAACAGTTCGGTTATGCGTAGTGGTTCTCACAGTCGTGTATAGTCGTATTTTCGTATTGATTGGTCTTTTCCAATTTATTTCCTGTATTTCCTTTATTACATGATAAACTGCTAGATAGGCATATTTTTATGTATCTTGCTATGTCCCCTGAGGACCTGATGATCTCTTCAGGTTTTAGAGTTTGTATGGAGTTAGCTAGTGGTTTAGATGACATATGTGATGATACGCTTGCGGAATTCAGGTACCGTTATTGTGTTTATTATCCGCTCGTGTTTTCATACCTTATCATGAGATATCATGTTTCTTGATTCGGTTTTAGACTCTTATTTTTTTAGAGTCTTATCGGACATATATGCTAGTGGGCTGCAGACCACGACCCATAGTATTCATTCATGTTTATTATCTTATTGTGGATTGAGATATAGATTTGTTTGCCATGATTTGGAAGATTACCCTGTAGAAGCATGGAATTTCATGACCAAAAAATCCTATGCGCCTAACATCACATGCGCCAGGAAGCTCAGATGAAGTACTTGGCACATCAAATAGCAAAAGTATAGACATTAAAAGAAGATTTTTATTTCATATAAAAGTCTATTACATGTCTAAAAAAGAGCTGTACAAAGGAGAACTTCTACAAAGAAAAGACCCTAAGTCTACAGCTAGGCGCAGCAACCACCATGCGCTCTCAAATAGGCGCATCTTGCCATGCGCTCTCAGCCAGGCGCATTCCTTCAGTCTCTCAAACAGGCACATCTCCCCATGCACTCTCAGCCAGGCGCATCCCTTCAGCAGCTCAGTTATGTGCATCCTCAGTTATGTGCATCCCTTCAGCGGCTCAGTTATGTGCATCCCTTCAGCAGCTCAGTTATATGCCGCCCTTCAGCCAGGCTCATCGTAAAGTCTCAACATATGTGCCATCAAATGCTTCGACTAATGAAGCATTTATTGAGCAGAATGAGGGTGGCAATCAACCCCCTAGCTGGAGGAGGAGCTCTCCAATCCAAGAAAGAGGAGAGCACCGCAAATCAATCTGCGGCTAAAGGAGGCTTCGAAAGAGCCTTCAAAAACCAAGGAAGACCGCAATCGACCCGCGGCTAAAGGAGCAGCTTTCAACCCAACTAGAATGGGCAACACCCACTCTAGCGGGAGGAGGAGCTCTCCCAAAGGCCAAAGAAGATGATCGGAGCACCGCAATTCTGATCTGCGGCTCTTCCAGCATAATGGAGACGAGGCTCGAGCATCCCGACCTTTGGATGCAACAGGCACCTTCTGCCTGCCTCAGAAGCCCTCGACTCTGACTTTTGGATGTAACAGTCACCTTCAAGTGCATCAATGAAGACAGTGTGTCGTATCTTCACCCTCGGGAGCATCTCGTCAACAGAATGTGCTCGGGCAAATAAGTTTATTTCGGAAGGACGTGAGAGAACGAGAAGCAAACCCTCTCCATGCCACTATTTATAGGCCGGGCAAATCAAACTCATGCGCCAAGTGGCTGGCTCTCCGAATCCCGTGCAATAAATTTGCATTAATGGTGATGAATCTGATGCTTCAAATTTAGCCAAATCAAAAACGGCTATTTAAAGCACTCGAAGAACGTAACAGTCGGACCAATAAAGACGTGTCATACAAACAGATGTGTCAGCCAGACCGTACATCATACTGATGCGTCCATCAGCACCAAGGACCATATGAGGATACGCCCATGCGTCCTCATGCGCCTAGTGGAACGCAGATCGACGCGCCCACTCAACAGCCCATCACCTGTCAAAGAACATTAAATGCTGAAGTCTGACAGAGTTGGCAGCAGTCCCCCGAGGACTGAACAGTTGATAGCTTTTTCAGAAAATGAAGTGTCGCCGACGTCAGCATCATCATTACTTTTCTCCGGCAGTTACAAGCCACGTGGCCGCCCAACCATTTTGCATGCGCCTCCACAGCCATGTGCCTAAATCTCTGCATGTGCCTCAAAAGCCGTGCGCCTCTGTCACGACCCGCACCCAAGAGTAAGGGCACGAGACGTGGGTACGTCTAGCCTACGCCGCAGTGTCGACGGTAGAACGCTGTTCTAGGTCAACATACATCTAACAATATAACTCTAAACAGTTTATACTCCCCGAATGGGGGTGACATAGCAGTAAATAAACTCAATCACAACTAAGGAAGAGATAGTACGATATGATATAGAACTCAAGGAAATACAGATGATAAAGTAGTCTAAGATAACATCCCAGTAATAATCCAGAGTACAAACTCAGCTACAGGATATGAAAGAATATGTACAACTCCAAATCTCTGAACAGAAGTAAAGTCTAGCTAAACAGTCTCATGACAACATAAAATAAGATAAGCCTAACTAACTAGTCCAGGCAATGGGGGTGATGTCCTCAGCTAGAGCTGGGTCCTCCTGAGAGTCCAGCTCGCAAGTGTCGTCTAGGGCTGCCCCTAGAAGGTATCCACACAGGCCTCCTCCTCGTCCTCTGTAATATTTTTAACAGGTCCAGTCAGGACAGGAGCGGGTACAATACATCTCAACAGTTCATAGCAGGTTAGAAAATATAATCATGCAGTAAAGTAAGATACAAGTACTGAAAGAAGTGCAGTATGTAAACAGACAGAGAACTGTAATAGAAATATCTACTATAAATAGAGACTAACAGTGGCTAGTGAGTCAGAGTACAATATAGACATGTAAATGGCATAGAAGATTCTGATGCTACACTATGGAAAGATTTTGATGCTATTGTCTAATTCTACTCCCCCGTACCCCCAATCAATACACAAGAATCCAACCAGGTTATGTTATGATTCCATGCAAAGGCCCCCAAAGGGTGATACATGGATGTCCCATAAATGGGAATTCTAGGAGATTCTAGGATACCCAGTAAATGGGATAAGGATTCTAGGAGACTCTGTGATCATAAGAGTATATGTCACAAGTGATCAAAGAACCAATGAAGCATAGTGATATGCCATGTAAGTAAAATGCACAGAACATGTAGTACCCGATGCTCCCTAAGGATAACATCTCAAGAAGGGATCCATATAGTACCAATCCGTGTGACCAACGTGACAGTAACAAGTAAAGTAATTTAATGCAGGAAATAATTCTAAGCAGGATATGAAATGATCAGAGAATGTACTCGCTTGGTATCTGAGTGTCCAATATGAAAGTACTATCCGAGGAGTAGTGTCTGGCTCCTAATCAGAACAGCACAAGTAACAACAAGTCTAAAATGATAACAAGATGCAATTCAATGCATTCTAAATGAATCTAGGTCAATCTAGGCCAAAGTCAACTCTTGGTCAACTCTGGTCAACCCTAGAAGTCAAACTTGGTCAACTATGGTCAAACTAGGTCTAACAAGTCTAAACTAGGTCAAACTAGCCTATACTAGTCTACATTAGTCTATACTAGGTCACTCAACCTACACTAGCTAGTACACAACACTACTAGGCTACCCAGACCAACTACACATGTTAGTTGGCATTCACACATACCCTTAGACAATGAGCCATAGCTATAGGCTATAGGCTACCTAATGTAGGCATCACAAGGTTATATATATAGATACACATTTATATTGCATTCCTACATATTACCTATATATGTACATTACATAGGTTATAGTGCAATTATTAGGAAACATCACATATATATATATATATATATAGGCTCAAACATATATACATATAGGTATACTTTACATATAATATATATTGTATACATACTTTATACATAAACCTACATTTAGGAAGAACAGAAAATACATAGAGAGAGAGAGAGAAAACATGAGTGTGTATGTGTGTGTCAAGGAACCATGTGGGTGTGTGTAAAAAGAGGCAATGTGTGTCTAAACAATGAGTGTTGGAAAGACATGTGAGTGTGTGAGGTGAGTGAAATAGTGTATGTGTGTAACTGTGAGTGAGTGATGAGTGTTTTAGAGAAATGCATAGTGGTGTATAGTGATGGTGAGTGAAATATGTCTACTGGACTGAACATGAATAGGAAGAGGGAAAAATCAGTTCACAATTCAGTTTTAGGACAGTCCCTAAATCCAATTTTAAGTCTACCCCTTTCATTCTCAGATTTATGAGCCAAATCACATCCAAACAACCCCAAATCTCAACCACAGTTAGTTTACCTATAGGAGAACCCATTTAGGATCTAAAACTAATATGTTAACAGTATTACATAGGCTAAAACAACTGTCAAATTTCATGCTTAAAAAACTGGAAACAGTGAAAAGTATAACCATTGTTTTAAGTATCGGGAAAAATAGGGGAAATGGGGAATTGATCATTAAAATTAAACTAAAACTCCAAAACAAAGGTTGGTAATGAATATATACATAATATACGTGTCAAACAATATAATGGTGTCCACCCAAGTGGACACAATGTGTCCAAACTGATTCAAGACACGAAACAGTGCACACAGAAACTGTTTCAGTGCACTGCATCGTGCACGTGTGCACGCGTGTCGTGCACACGACACAAGACACAACGTGTCTCGAGGTCACTAACATATGTTCACCTAGGATAGGTCCTCGTGTCTAGGTGTCTGCACTGAGTCCTAGTGTCCGCGTGTCCGATTTATAAAGCCGTGTCAGTACACGAAAATAGCCCATGCACAGTCAGTAAAAAATCAGTGCACGACTGATTTCTCTCCAACCCGACCACGAAACCCAATAAAACTTTGGGGGCATGATGTTAGTGCATGCCCCCTCGTGTCCACCAAGTTTCGTGTCCAACCAAGCCGTGTCGTGTCCTGTAGAAGCCCCGAGCAGCAGGACACTGTTGTCCGTGCGCGCACAGGCGTGTCCGCGAGTCCTGTGTGACTCGGACACAACTCAAAACCACCCCAGTCAATCACGAATGTGTAAGCGACAACAAAAACTAATTTTCTATTCAAATAGTTTTTGAAAATAACACAAAAAGTTTTATTGTGGCATTTTCACAAATACCTACACTATAGGACTGATACGTGTCCATATAGGACACGAAATGGACTCAAATTCTAGAGTTTTCTATTCCTACAGTTAGGTTAGGCCTAGGACTCCCTAGATATGCAATAAAACCAGAATTTTATGGTATAAATAGAAAGTTACCTCTATGTATCAAAATCCCCAAAAAGCTCTAAAGAGAGGTGTTCCTCTTGATGGTGAAACTTCTCCAAAATGATTTGAATCTGAGAATAAAATATCACAACAGCAAGAACACTCAAATTAAAACCTATTGCAATTTATTTGAGGGAAAAATGAGCTAAAATAGAATTTCTAGGGATTTTAGAAGTTGAGAAATTACCTCTTTCTAAAGCTTGTTCTTCCTTAGAGGCTAGCCCTAATTTCTAAGAGAATATTTATAGAGTGGGAATCCCAAGGATGGATTAAGTGGTTGGACAATTAATGTTAGGGTTAGGGTTGGGCATTTGGCTTAGTCATAAAACAATGTCTCAAAAATCACAAGTCATGACTTGTGATCAAAATCTTTCTATTCTAATCTCAATATTCCTAATTGATTTCACTAACTAGAGTATGGTTAACTTAACTTAACCTAGGGTCTCATATCTGGCCAAGTCCAACTCAACTAGAGTTAGGTCACAAAGTCAAAGCTAGTCAAAGTCAACCTAGTCAACCCTCATTCAAACAATTCCAAAATAATTTCTAAAAATTCCCATAAATTCAAATAAATTCTAATAAATTTAAATTACCCCAAAAATATCAAAAATACCCTCAAAATAAAAATATGGTAGTGACAAATCTACCTTTCTTAAAAAAATTTCGTCCTCGAAATTGAAAGGCGAAATGCAACTGATGAGAAGGATAGAAAGCATACCTCACGGTCCAAAAAGATATGGGTAACGCTCGCGCATCTCATCCTCCCTCTCCCAGGTAGACTCTCATGGAGAATGATGCCTCCATGCGACGTGTACCAAGGGTATCACTTGGTTCCTCAGAACCTTCTTCCGTCGATCCAGAATCTCCACTGGCTGCTCTGGATAGCTGAGAGAAGGCCCAACCTCAATCTCTGAGTGATCGAGCACATGGCTAGGGTCAGCCACGTACCGTCTCAACTGTGATACATAAAATACGTTGTGGATCCCCACTAGTACAGGCGGCAAGTCTAGCCTGTATGCAACATCATCGACTCTCCCGCTGATAACGAAAGGACCGATGAAGCGCGGGCTAAGCTTCCCGCCTCCACCAAAACGTATCGTACCATGAGTCGAAGATATCCTCAAGAAAACCTGGTCTCTGACCTCAAAATCCAAAGGCCTCCGGTGGCTATCGGCCCAGTGCCGATGTCTGTCCTGCGCCACACGAAGTCTGTCCCTGATGAGCTTCGCCTTCTCGGCTGCGTCAACAACCATCTCTGGCCCCAGTAAAGCTCGCTCACCAACATCATCCCAAGATAAGGGTGTACGGCACCTACGCCCGTACAGAGCCTCGAAAGGTGACATCTCAATGCTGGCCTGGAAATTGTTGTTGTAAACAAACTCCACCAAATGAAGATGATCCTCCCAGGAACCTCCAAAGTCCAGGACGCACGTCTGCAGCATATCCTCAAGTGTCTGAATAGTCCTCTTTGACTGTCCGTCCGTCTGTGGTTGGTATGCAGTACTAAACTTGAGCTGAGTGCCCAAGCTAATCTGTAGACTCCTCCAGAAATAAAAAGTAAAGCGACTATCTCGATCTGAGATGATGCTGACCGGAACCTCGTAAATTCTGACTATCTGCCGCATATATATCTCCGCCAGCCTCTCTGTAGACATACCCACCTTGAATGGCAAGAAGTGGGCCGATTTGGTAAACCTGTCGATGATGACCCAAATTGCGTCTTTTCCTCCTGGTGTGCACGGCAAACCTGATACGAAGTCCATAGTGATATGCTCCCATTTCCACTCGGGAATGGGCAGTGGCTGCAACAATCCACCGGGCCTCTGTCTCTCTGCCTTGACCTGCTGACAGATCAAACACCTAGCCACGAAGCGAGCCACCTCCCGCTTCATCCCGGACCACCAAACATGCTCCCTCAGATCTCGGTACATCTTATTGGCACCCGGGTGTATAGAGTACTGAGATCTGTGGGCCTCCTGCAAAACCTGCTCCCTGAGCTCTCCGCTGGGCACACGTAACCTGGAACCATGCCTCAAGGCACCATCCTCTGCAAGAGAAAAACTCGCCCTCCAGTAATCCTGCTCGAACCTGCTCTCGGAGACACCGCAGAGCAACGTCCTCAAACTGTGCCGACTTGATCCTCGCCACCAAGTCTGACTGAATCTGCATGCCCCACATCTGCATCTACACTCCGGGCACGATCACCTTGTCACGACCCGCACCCGCTTTTCGGATACGAGACGTGTCCAAGCCAGCCTACGCCGCAGAGTCGGCGGTAGAACGCTATCAAGCCCGCAAGAAATAATATGCTCAAAAATAAACATTTACTGCTCATTCACATTTCTAATTTATTACAACATTTACAACATTTATAATTAAAGAAAAAACAAAGTTTTACAATTAGAGAAATTGATACAATTGCTTTCTATTCTAGGTTGTCCTCAGCAATACCCAAGTCTTCCCAATGCTAACAGTGATCGCGGCTAAACCTGAAAAATGTTGGTTTCCAGTCAGGAATGGAACAAGTACACAAATCGACGATAATGCGAAAACACAATAGAATTAACAAGACATGAAAATAGCATATGAGAGACAAAAGCTAGCAAGAAAACTGATGACATGGCACGGTAGAAAAGTAAAAAGAAAAATAAAAGACATCTCCCTATGTGGTATGAAATACCTTTTAATACGTGAACGGCTGGGCTAATACGGCACATCATACGATGGCTATCGTTCAGTAATGGGACGGCTAACTCATACGTGAGTGTGTATGACTTAGCTATCGTTCAGTAATATAATTGGGTTTGTTCACGTATTTACTTAGTATTTCCCTTCCCGACTACTCCGTGTGACGAGCGTGTCAACAAGCAGCAAGATATATGTATAGACATGAAATGATAAGACTACTATGAATCGGAAAGCAATCAGAAAGTGCACTTGCCTGAATCCATGCACAAACCGTAGTCACAAGCCGAGGGTGAAGGAAAAGCCGATCTAAACGCTATTAACCTATAACATACAACGCACCACGAACAGTGCACAAAAACCACAAATTAATTCTAATGTTCTAGTTCCAAATAGTGGCTAGTTGGGTTACTAAGTTTAATAATAATTAATTCTATAATAATTTACTTAAAAACCTAATTTAACCTAATAATAATTTTAATATAATCTACATATGCAAGTTTGGCCATCAAAAGTCGTGTTTCTCAATTTCGGAAACCATGGCACGCAAATCGAGACGTACCGTTGACTTTTTGGTCAAACGCTATGAATCCTAGATTTTGAAAGTGCACCTTGGTAGATTTCAGCGCCACGAGTGCGCTGGAATCGACCGTGCCTCAAAATCATGCTTTGGTCAAAAGATATCGCCATTATGGCTAATCGTGACCAAAACGGAGATCAAATGATCAGTTCTGAGTTCAACAGAATAAATAAAATATTAAATTAACGAAATAATTTCTGGGAAAAATATATGTCGTATATCTCTGAGTTAGCTTTCCGAAACTTTAAACGGATCGTGATTTCGATTTCTGGTTCTCCCGGAATCTCGAAAACACTGAAATGCGTCAAGTTTCGGACAACCGACACTCTACGAATTTTCTAGAAATTCATGTTCGGAATTTAAGAAAATAAATTATATATTTAGAGAGATTACCTCAATACGAATCCAACAAAAAAAACAGCGCGCTAAACGGAGGTCGGGGTTGACGGAAATCACCTCGGGAAGTCGGGGGATCGCCGGGATCAAAACCACAAAGGTCGGCCAGCAATTAATCTAGGGTTTTCTGATTTCTGTAAACCGAATATATATATATATATATATAGGCGGCTGATGTTGGGTCGGCGGCTTATGGACACGTGTCGCCATCTCCACGCTCCCGTAATTAAGCCAACGGCCAGATGTTGGCGCGGGTTGGCTGAGCCGACTAGGACTCGGCTAAGCAGCCGAGTCATAAAATAAGCTGAGTCAGCAGCCACGTCAACTGACAGCTGGGCCCGCCCGCTTTCAGCGAGTGGCTGACGGGTGGGCCAGCCTAATTGCTGACTGGGTATTTAATTCAGAAAACTGTTTTAACATCAATTTAACTCCAAAAATTCCAAATAAATATCTAAAAATTCTAGAAAAATTCTAAAAAATTATAGAAAATATTATTAGCCATCTAGAACCTAGATAAAAATAATCTATCTCAAAGTAGTCCCAAATGATCTTATAGAAAATATTTAAGCCTTTAAAATTATATAAACCATAATAAATAAATACTTAAACATTGCCAAAAATTATGGAAAAATTCCAGAAAATATAAAATAGCATAATGAGCCCTAGAAAAATATTTGGGGTCAATACTTGCTATTAGGCTCCCACTATAAATTCTAGAAGTCCTAAAAAATAGGTTTTTCTCACTATTTAATAATCAAAATAATTCCAGAAAATTCCTAATAATTCCTAGAAGATTAAATATAAATAATAAAAAAATTAAAAAAAATCGGGAAGGGGAGTTACACACCTCAATCCCAAGGCTCTCCAACTCTGCAAGCAAATGCCGATCCATGGTCAAACACATGGCTGTCGGATACCTACTCAAGGCATCGGCAACCACGGTGGCCTTCCCTGGGTGATACTGAAGTAGGATGTCAAAGTCCTTCATCAACTCTAGCCATCTGCGCTGCCTCATGTTCAACTCCTTCTGAGTGAACACATACTTTAAGCTCTTATGATCTGTAAAAATTTCTACCCTCTCCCCATACAAATAATACTTCCACAATTTTAGAGCAAAAATCACTGCTGCAAGCTCCAGGTCGTGGGTAGGGTAGTTCTTCTCATGGGGACGTAACTGCCAGGAAGCATAGACAATCACCTTCCCATGCTGCTGCAGGACGCAACCCAGCCCCTTCCCTGAAGCATCACTATAAATAGTGAAACCACCTGATCCTGAAGGCAATGTCAGAATCGGAGCTATCGTAAGCCGCTTCTTCAACTCATCAAAATCTGCCTGACACTCCTTTGACCAAACGAACTCAGCATCCTTTCGGGTCAATCGAGTCAACGGTTCTGCAACCCGGGAGAAATCCTGCACAAATCTCCGATAATATCCTGCCAGCCCTAGGAAACTCCTGATCTCTGCAACTGAAGTCGGCGCTGCCCATGCCTCAACTGCTACAATCTTCTTGGGGTCAACTGAGATACCATCTCCAGTCACCACATGCCCCAAGAAGTCCACCTGGTCCAAGAAGAACTCACACTTGGAGAGCTTCCTGTAAAGTTGCTCCTTCTTGAGAGTCTCCAACACGATCCTCAAATGCTCCTCGTGCTCCTCTTCAGTCTTGGAATATTCCAAGATGTCGTTAATGAACACCACCACAAACTGATCCAGGTACTAGTGGAACACCTTGTTCATAAGGTTCATAAATACTGCTGGTGCATTGGTTAGCCCAAACGGCATAACCAAAAACTCAAACTGCCCGTATCGCATCCTGAAAGCGGTCTTGGGAATATCCTTCCTCTTCACCTTTACCTGGTGATATCCCGACCTCAGATCAATCTTGGAAAATACCCGAGCTCCGCTCAACTGGTCAAATAGAGCGTCGATCCGCGGCAGTGGGTATTTGTTCTTGATCGTGAGGTTGTTGAGTGCCCTATAGTTAATACACATCCGTACTGACCCATCCTTCTTCGGCACAAACAACACTGGTGCACCCCATGGCGACGAACTCGAGCGGATAAAGCCCTTGTCCTGTAGCTCATCCACCTGCTTCTTCAGCTCCACCAGCTCACCGTTGTTCACCCGATAGACATGCAGAGAGATGGGTTCCACTCCTGGAACCAAGTCTATCGAGAACTCAATGTCTCTGTCTAGTGGCAATCCTAGCAACTCCTCTGGGAAAACATCCATATACTCTGCTATCAAGGGGTGTGGAATCGCCTGCTCCTCAACCGAGACTCCGCAAAAGACTCCACTGCTCTGCTCTGCCTAACGTCTGGAGTACTCGAACTCTGGCTCCCCCGGCGCTCTGAAGAGAACTCTACCCCCTCTGCAATCAATGCTGGCGTGGTACCTGCTCAACCAATCCATGCCTAGTACTATATCATAGTTCGGTAGTGGCATTACGAGCAGGCTCACCTCCAACTCACAGCCTCCTAAAACTACTCTCCGACCCTTACAAACATCACTCACGAGGATAATGCCACCCCTGGTCATGATCTTATAAGTCCTAGGCAACGATTCAGCTATGATACCGTGTATAATTGCAAAAGATACTGATATGAAGCTATGCGAAGCACCGAAATCGAATAATACAAAAGCTGGACTGGAGTCGAGAAGAATCGAACCTGCAATCAGCTCTCCTATCGCCTCTGCATCTTCAGCTGCCATGGCGAAAGCTCGCCCCTGCTGGCCTCCCCTGGCCTGCTGCTGGTGCTGGACGAACCTCTGCTGATGTGTCGGCAGGGTTGGTCCCCTCTACTGGCCTGCTGGAGCTCTGACTGCTGCCTCTTGAGCTGCTCATCCCATGCGGCACTCCCTTATCTGGTGGTCTGCTGAGCCACACACCAGACACTGGCCCAGCCTCTTCCGGCACTCATTGAAGACATGCCCAGGCTTCTTGCAGTAGGCACAGGTAACACCTTGTCTCTGACCCTGCTCGTGCTATCTCGACTGCTGCTACTGGTGAACTGGCCTCTGCTGGATCGGCTGCGGCTGAAACTGCCTCAGCTGCTGATGCTGAAAGTGGGGCCTCTTAGCCTAGCCCCGCTGCTGCTGCCCCCAACTGGGTCTCGCCCCCTCTTGAGAATAAGCTCAAGATCATCCTCTGCCAACAAGGCTCCCGTCAAGATCTCTTCGAATGTGGCATCCCTGTTGCCCTTGGTCAGGGACTTGACCTCCTTGACCAGACCCTTCCGGAACCTCTAGGCCTTCGTCGTCTCGCTCAAGCCCTCTACAAACCTGCCGAGGCGGTGGAACTCCCCGGCGTACTCCTCCACTGAAAGGCTCCCCTGGACTAGGCTCTCAAACTGAGACTCCAAGGCTCTGAGCGCTGAATCTGGAAAGAACTTTTTCTTGAAGAAGCCCTTGAACTCCTCCCAAGTCTGCTCAGGTACCCCCACCCTGGGGTCTGACTGATACCAGGTGCGAGCAAAATCTTGCATCCGGCTAGCTGTGGCCTCAATCTGGAGATCTGCTAGTATCGGGGCCAGGCGGAAGATCTCCTCTATATGCTCGATCCACTCATCAGCATATAGTATCCCCTCTGTCCCCAGAAAGTCTCTGGGGCTCATCTTCTGGAACTGCTCTATCCCCGATGTCCTCGACTGCTGAACTACTGGTCAAGCTGCGACTGTCGTGAGGGCCAACTCCATGCCCCTGTCCTGTCGAGCCTGTTGCCGGTCCATGAACTGCTGGAAGTATACGAACATCTGCGCTGCATCCACGTATCCTTTAGGCGACGGCTATTGGAAGGGCTCCTCTGCGATGACTCGGTCCTGCCTCCGAGCCGGTTGAAGCATACCCCCTGCTGCTGCTGCCGAGGTCTCAATACGAGCAGAGGTGGCAGGAGCTGCAGTCCCCTGGCCCTGCTGTACTGGCTGAGAGGTAGCAGTCCCCTCTATAGCATCCCCATGAATGGTACGCTGCGATCGAGTCTCTACCATCCTGAAGATAGACAAACAAAAGTATCAATTTTTGAGAAAGAAGCGATATAACAAAGGCGGACAATTAAAATTCAAAAGGATCAGCTGACAATAAGGATTTATATGGCAATAAAAGAATTTTTCCTGATGTGATTGAGTACCTTAAAAATTAAAGTCCTATATCCTATTGCAGGCTGTAGTGATACTCTAATTCGAATACCACTACACTTCTAGTCTATACCTGCATGGGCTACCACTAAAACGTGTCACGACCTGCACCCAAGAGTAAGGGCACGAGACGTGGGTACGTCCAGCCTACGCCGCAGTGTCGACGGTAGAACGCTGTCCTAGGTCAACATACATCTAATAATATAACTCTAAACAGTTTATACTCCCCGAATGGGGGTGACATAGCAGTAAATAAACTCAATCACAACTAAGAAAGAAATAGCACGATATGATATAGAACTCAAGGAAATACAGATGATAAAGTAGTCTAAGATAACATCCCAATAATAATCCAGAGTACAAAATCTGCTACAGGATATAAAAGAATATATACAACTCCAAATCTCTGAACAGAAGTAATGTCTAGCTAAACAGTCTCATGACAACATAAAATAAGATAAGCCTAACTAACTAGTCTAGGCAATGGGGGTGATGTCCTCAGCTAGAGCTGGATCCTCCTGAGAGTCCAGCTCGCAAGTGTCGTCTAGGGCTGCCCCGTAGAAGGTATCCACACAGGCCTCCTCCTCGTCCTCTGTAATATTTTCAACAGGTCCAGTCAGGACAGGAGCGAGTAGAATACATCTCAACAGTTCATAGCAGGTTAGAAAATATAAGCATGCAGTAAAGTAAGATACAAGTACTGAAAGAAGTGCAGTATGTAAACAGAGAGAGAACTGTAATAAAAATATCTACTATAAATAGAGACTAACAGTGGCTAGTGAGTCAGAGTACAATATAGACATGTAAATGGCATATGAGATTCTGATGCTACACTATGGAAAGATTCTGATGCTATATTACTTGGATAGTATTCACATGTCTAATTCTACTACCCCATACCCCCAATCAATACACAAGGATCCAACTAGGTTATGTTATGATTCCATGCAAAGGCCCCCGAAGGGTGATACATGGATGTCCCATAAATGGGGAATCTAGGAGATTCTAGGATACCCAGTAAATGGGATAAGGATTCTAAGAGACTCTGTGATCATAAGAGTATATGTCACAAGTGATCAAAGAACCAATGAAGCATAGTGATACGCCATGTAAGTGAAATACACAGAACATGTAGTACCCGATGCTCCCTAAGGATAACATCTCAAGAAGGGATCCATATAGTACCAATCCGTGTGACCAACGTGACAGTAACAAGTAAAGTAATTTAATGCAGAAAATAATTCTAAGCAGGATATGAAATGATCAGAGAATGTACTCGCCTGGAATCTGAGTGTCCAATATGAAAGTACTGTCCGAGGAGTAGTGTCTGGCTCCTAATCAGAACAGCACAAGTAACAATAAGTCTAAAATGATAACAAGATGCAATTCAATGCATTCTAAATGAATCTAGGTCAATCTAGGCCAAAGTCAACTCTTGGTCAACTCTGGTCAACCCTAGAAGTCAAACTTGGTCAACTATGGTCAAACTAGGTCTAACAAGTCTAAACTAGGTCAAACTAGCCTATACTAGTCTACATTAGTCTATACTAGGTCACTCAACCTACACTAGCTAGTGCACAACACTACTAGGCTACCCAGACCAACTACACATATTAGTTGGCATTCACACATACCCTTAGACAATGAGCCATAGCTATAGGCTATAGGCTATAGGCTACCTAATGTAGGCATCACAAGGTTATATATATAGATACACATTTATATTGCATTCCTACATATTACCTATATATGTACATTACATAGGTGTTATAGTGCAATTATTAGGAAACATCATATATATATATATATATATATATATATATATATATATATATATATATATATATATATATATATATTTTATATATATATATATTTATATATATATATATATATATATATATATATATAAAAAAAAAAAAAAAAAATATATATATATATATATATATATATATATATATATATATATATATATATATATATATATATATATATATATATATATATATATATATATATATATATATATATATATATATATATATATATATATATATATATATATAAATATATAAATATAATATATATATAATATATATATATATATATATATATATATATATAAAATATATAATATATATATATATATATATATAATATATATATATATATATATATATATATATTTTTTTTTTATATATATAGGCTCAAACATATATACATATAGGTATACTTTACATATAATATATATTGTATACATACTTTATACATAAACCTACATTTAGGAAGAACAGGAAATATATATATATATAGAGAGAGAGAGAGAAAACATGAGTGTGTATGTGTGTGTCAAGGAACCATGTGTGTGTGTGTAAAGAGAGGCAATGTGTGTGTCTAAACAATGAATGTTGGAAAGACATGTGAGTGTGAGAGGTGAGTGAAATAGTGTGTGTGTGTAACTGTGAGTGAGTGATGAGTGTTTTAGAGAAATGCATGGTGGTGTATAGTGAGGGTGAGTGAAATATGTCTACTGGACTGAACATGAATAGAAAGAGGGAAAAATCAGTTCACAATTCAGTTTTAGGATAGTCCCTAAATCCAGTTTTAAGTCTACCCCTTTCATTCCCAGATTTATGAGCCAAATCACATCCAAACAACTCCAAATCTCAACCACAGTTAGTTTACCTATAGAAGAACCCATTTAGGATCTAAACCAATATGTTAACAACATTACATAGGCCAAAACAACTATCAAATGTCATGCTTAAAAAACTGGTAACAGTGAAGAGTATAACCAATGTTTTAAGTATCGGGAAAAATAGGGGAAATGGGGAATTGATCATTAAAATTAAACTAAAACTCCAAAACAAAGGTTGGTAATGAATATATACATAATATACGTGTCAAACAATATAATGGTGTCCACCCAAGTGGACCTAATGTGTCTAAACTGATTCAAGACACGAAACAGTGCACACAGGCACTATTTCAGTGCACTGCATCGTGCACATGTGCACGCGTGTCGTGCACACGACACAAGACACAACGTGTCTCGAGGTCACTAACCTAGGTTCGCCTAGGATAGTTTCTTGTGTCTAGGTGTCTGCACTAAGTCCTAGTGTCTGCGTGTCCGATTTATAAAGCCGTGTCAGTGCACGAAAATAGCCTATGCACAGTCAGTAAAAAATCATTGCACGACTGATTTCTCTCCAACCCGACCACGAAATCCAATAAAACTTTGGGGGCGTGATGTCAGTGCATGCCCCCTCGTGTCCACCAAGTTTCGTGTCCAACCAAGCCGTGTCGTATCCTGTAGAAGCCCCGAGCAGCAGGACACTGTTGTCCGCGCGCGCGCAGGCGTGTCCGCGAGTCCTGTGTGACTCGGACACAACTCAAAACCACCCCAGTCAATCACGAATGTGTAAGCGACAACAAAAACTAATTTCCTATTCAAATAGTTTTTGAAAATAATACAAAAAGTTTTATTGTGGTATTTTCACAAATACCTACACTATAGGACTGATACGTGTCCATATAGGACACAAAGTGGACTCAAATTCTAGGGTTTCCTATTCCTACAGTTAGGTTTGGCCTAGGGCTCCCTAGATATGCAATAAAACCAGAATTTCATGGTGTAAATAGAAAGTTACCTCTATGTATCAAAATCCCAAAAAGCTCTAAAGATAGGTGTTCCTCTTGATGGTGAAACTTCTCCAAAATGATTTGAATCTGAGAATAAAATATCACATCAGCAAGAACACTCAAATTAAAACCTATTGCAATTTGTTTGAGGGAAAAAATGAGCTAAAATAGAATTTCTAGGGATTTTAGAAGTTAAGAAATTACCTCTTTCTAAAGCTTGTCTTCCTTAGAGGCTAGCCCTAATTTCTAAGAGAATATTTATAGAGTGGGAATCCCAAGGATGGGTTAAGTGGCTGGATAATTAATGTTAGGGTTAGGGTTGGGCACTTGGCTAATGGGCTTTGGGCTTAGTCATAAAACAATGTCTCAAAAATCACAAGTCATGACTTGTGATCAAAATCTTTCTATTCTAATCTCAATATTCCTAATTGATTTTACTAACTAGAGTATGGTTAACTTAACTTAACCTAGGGTCTCATATCTAGCCAAGTCCAACTCAACTAGGGTTAGGTCACAAAGTCAAAGCTAGTCAAAGTCAACCTAGTCAACCCTCATTCAAACAATTCCAAAATAATTTCTAAAAATTCCCATAAATTCAAATAAATTCTAATAAATTCAAATTACCCCAAAAATGTCAAAAATACCCTCAAACTAAAAATGTGGTAGTGACAGCCGCAGACTTTTTTTTGATCCCTAAAGACAGAAGTCAAAGTCACTACTGAAGCCCCGCATGCGCCTCAAAAGCCGTACGCCCCGACTGATTCGTGACTCCTGAAGGTTGCGAGCCAAAGTCTCCTTATGCGCCCAATCCCAGGTACATCCTATCAGATCACTCTCCACCAAATCCGAGATCTTCGAGCCATGGACCTACGACACATGTCCTTTGACTCGATTCAGCCTATGAAGGGGTACTAATCACCCAAGATCTGAGCAACTGAAAGATCCTCTCCATTGCTACGTGTCAGCTCAGCCGCAGCCCACAAAGGCAACAGGAAGGGTTCAACTCCTCAATCAGAGTGCATCATCCATGCACCTCCATCAGCAATCACCACGTGGCGTCCCCACGTACAGGCGCATCCTACATATGCGCGCATGAACAGCCAGCCTGTAAAGCTATAAATAGAGGGATCATTTCCTTCTTCCACACACACACATCCACGGATATACATATACAGAGACCGACCTACGAGCACACACAGAGAGACAGATACAGACACTCAACGTCTTCTTCCTCTCCGCAAGCTCCAGCACCCAGTGCAACTCAGACCTTCAGAGAACCGAGAACCGTCGTCAGATCATCAACGGAGTCAACGCATTACCACTCGCTCCATCGTCACAAGGGACCCAGATAAACAAAAGTGTACTACTAGGACTACGTCTAAGTCCTACATTGTAACACTGTTCTGTTTGTAACTAAAATTTGCAATCAAAAGATTTTAATGGCAAACAAGCTGGTGACTCTGTTGGAGACCTCTTTCTCCTCCATCGAAAAAGATGTGTCGTAATCTGACGACGTGAAGGTGGGCTCCTCCCACAAGATTCTGGTCGTACGCCTCAATCAACAGGCATATAAGGAGTTCATCTCTGAAGGCAGTGCGAGTCCTTCGAAGAGGCTGCCGAAGCCGAAGAGGACTCGCCAAGTCTGGGTGCGCAAGGTCGACGCCTCTGGCACCACCACCGAAGGGGATGCGCCAATACAGCTTTCCATTCCTGCTGACGTCCTCAGCAACTAAGATGTGCCCACCGGTGCAGCATATCTCTCGGGAAAACGTGCGGCTGACCACATTCCCCAGCCATCTCCCTCTCAGGCGAGGAAGATGCGTCGACGGAGCAGGGGCGCAGCTAATATCCTGTGCATCACCTCTGATGCGCCACAGAAGGTCTCTGTCTTTGACAGACTCACTCGCTGTACTGGCGAGGAGAATTTGGATTATGAGTACTACGTACCCCAGCGGGCTGGTACGAAGAAGTCCAAGGCAGCATGGGCCATGCGCCTCAAACGTACTATGCCGGCAGCAAACCAGAAGCATGCGCTCACAATCATGCGTGCTGCTGATGGTAAGCTGTATAAGGTCGACTCGGGTGCTTCTGTGCCAGAAATGAGTCGACCTTCAAAGTCCTTGTCTCACTTGGGCGCATCTATTATGTTCGCAACCAAGTCGAGCAAGGCAAACCCTGTGGTCTTGAACACCCGCGTCTCCACTGGTCGTGCATCTGAGGTTCGTTCAAGTTATTGTAATTTTTGTTCCCCCACTACTGATCTGAGCGCCTGTTTGGTGTTGGATCAGGGGGCACAGCATTCACTTGACCACCCCGGTGCTTGGCCTTGCCATGCGCCTGATGGGGGTGTAAAGGTGGCACTCTCCTCCAACGATGTGCGTAACGTGATCACTCACAAACATCGGTCAGGAGAGTCGATTGACAAGCACAATATGCCCCTCACATGGCACACCTGTGCTGTAGTCACCATCAACTACTGTTGCAAGGCAGCAGTCCCACCAAGACAGTCGGTGTTCCAGCGGCTGCAATCATCAACACCCCTCTGACGTCACCTCGAAAAGAAGGAGGAGCCAGAACTAAAGGTTGCCTCATGCAACGTAATCTCTAACTCCTCGTCAATCCGAAAGGCGACCGGCAATTCCTCGTCCTCGTCCAAGAGCCAACCGAGGAAAACCAAGACAACTGTCCTGTCCTCCGGAGTGTTTGAAGGCACTCGGGGGAGAAAGAAGATCTTGGAGGAAGCTGGGGGTAGTCAAGCCCTTGTTGATCCTCCTTCTGAAGACGAAGATGTCCTCCGGAGCACAGCTGGGGTGGATCTTCATCCTGGAGACGAAGTCAGCCTCCCGGACGTAGCTGGAGGTAGTCTGGCCCCTGTGGTCCTGCGTCTCGAGGACGAAGAAGTTCTCCAAGACAGAACTGGAGGTAATCAGTCCCTTGCGGATACTTCTCCCGAGGACGAGGGTGTCCTCCAGAACATTACTGGGGATAGCCAGGACGAAGCTCCAGGAGAGGCAACTCCCCTACAGGAGAGTGAAGCCGAAAGTGAAGCCTCAACTGATCCATCCGACTCCTGCCGTGTCATGAAAGTATACATGACTGGGGTTGATACCGAGCCTGATGCGCCGCCAGCATACCTCGTCCAGCATATGGATACCTTGGAGGGAGAACTTAAAACCCTCTCTACCTCCATGCAAATACTGACTCAAGCAGTATTTGAGATACGGTCAGCTTTGGCCAGGGCACCGTCTACTGGTCCTGGCCCCGGGGCCAATGGAGAATCAAGCGTACCCCTTCAACGGGTATCCTTGGATACAGATTGCCGCGAGGCACCTCGGACGTCGGAGCTGTCGAATGCTCAACTCCAGGTTGTACCTCCATCTCCGACTCCCAGCTCCACAGAAGACGTAGTGGAGATGATCAGGGACTTGTACGAGCACTTTGAGTCCAATAACAGGCAAGAGGAGTGCCAGAAAATGGGGATCCCCCCAACCATATCCCTTCGAATGGAACAAAGTGGGTTATCCTCCTAAGTATAAATCACAAATATTGACGCCATACGACGGAAAGGACTCTCCGCGTCGCTATCTGACATACTTCCAGTCTCAAATGGGACATCTCCCGAAGGAGGACGCACTACTCACCAGCATATTTGTCGGGGCATTGAAAGGAGTGGCGTACGACTGGTACTGCAATCTTTCCGATAACTCTATATCTTCATTCGACGACTTGACGGGTCTCTTCCTTGACCGTTTCTACGACGACAGGAAGGACATGAAAATGGCGTCCCTCATAGAGATACGCCAGAAGGAGAAGGAAACAGTTCGAGTATTCATCGAACGCTTCCGACAGGCCTGCTTCAGACTGCCCCCGGGCATGCCAGAACATGCACTCCTCTCCTTCTGTAGCATGAACATGCTACCTACAGTCAAACTCTGGCTCAACTCTACTCCTCCTCCCGACTGGAGTTCCTTGATCATCGAAGCCGAAGCAGCGAAAAAGAAGGCGTCCAATGCTCGCCTTCTGGGAGTTAGTTTTCCTGCCTTTGAGGACAAGGGAAAACGGCCTGCAGCCAACAACCCCGGACGAGAGACAAAGGGGAAACATGCGTTGACTGTCAATGCCTCCAAGGGTGCATCAACACCCACTTAGAAGCCTCCACTTGCACTAAGGCCAAAGGAGGTTTATTCTTTCAACGATGAAGACACCCTACAATTCTTTAAGATACTGAAGCAGGGTGACAAGATCAAGTTGCCAGACCCGAAGTGTCCCGACGAGGTTGGGAAGGTGGACAATCCGAGGTACTGTCACTACCATCGGTTTGTCGGACATCCAACAAAGGGCTGCTACATCCTCAAAAACTACATCTAGCGCATAATTAATACGGATGTTATCTCCGTCGACTACGAGAAGAAAACGGTCTCGGCCAACCTGGTGTCACTCCAATTTGGCACCTTGCCGCCAATCACAACACAAGATGGCATCGTTTCCATCCCTAAGGCGACAATAGAGGTGGTCAATCTACCACCTACTCGTGACAACGTGAGTGGACTCATCCCGCTCACCACATCTCGGGGAGAGGTCTTATGGGTTCACCCTGATCTCGTCTCCGAGGTTACTCAACCGAAGGTACGCTCTGCCTCCAAAACCAAGGGCAGGAAGATCAAGTCTTGCCGCATGGTCTCTTCCTCCGCGGAAGAGGCACTTCCTGTACAGACGCGTTCGCATCAGAACGCCCAAACTGATGAAGCTGCCGTCGAGGTGGTGCCTCCTTGCACCGTCCTTGCTGCCCAGGAAGAAGGTCCATCCAAGCCTCCAGCAGCCAATAAACAGAAGCATGTAGAGGCCCATTTCGACAAGCCTTTACGAAAGAAGAATGCTTCGGGGCTAGCCAAGCCCCACAACTTCGACATACTGGCACAACTTGCCAGTACTCCTGCCCGCCTATCTCTGTTTGAGCTTCTTCGTCTTTCCAAAGACACTCGTAAAGCTCTCTGTGAAACCCTGAAGGATGCTGAGTCCTTCATCAGTCAGGTCAAGCAGCCTGAGGATACTCCGACTACATGTGCGCACTGTCATTGTGTGGATGAGGTTATCCCCAACATAACCTTCACCCAATAAGACATGCTGCTCAAGCACAACCGACACAACAGGCCACTGTACTATACACGGTATGTCGGTTCCGTCAAGGAGAAGCGAATTCAGATCGATCTGGGGTCTTCCCTCAGCATCATCCCAAAGACGCTGCTCTCAATACTGGGGATCCCAATGTATCGACTGGCACCTTCCAACACAACAATCAGTGGCTTCAATGCTAGCAAAAGCGAGCCGCTAGGCAAGATACGGCTAAAGTGTCATATCGGTAACCTCAGAACCGAGGTGACTTGCTATGTCGTGGATGCCGACGTCAACTACAATCTCCTACTGGGTCGTCGTGGCAGCATGAGTATATGGTAGTACCATCCACCTCTACCAATGTATGAAATACGTGTCCACCAAGGACATCATCCGGACGGAGTTCGCAGACATTGACCCTTTCAAAGGGGTCGAAGCCTACTTCACTGATTCTACCTTGTACAAGTCGCCCAACGAGGAGGAAGCCAATGATACTGACGATAAGACAGAAACGACAGCAGAGCTGGACATGGAGCCAGAGATGATTCCTGATGCTCCTTTAAAAATTCGACTCAAAGGAAAGCCGCCTCAGACGTTGCCTCCCATGAACATTAAGCTACCTGGAAAAGCACCAACTGCTCTAGGTAGAACACCTACTGAAGCTCCCTTGAAGACACGGCTCAAGGGAAAGCTGTCTCAAACATCGGCTCCCCTTGTGGTAAAACTATAAGGGAAGGCACCAGCCACTGAAGGCGCAGTTGAGGCACCTTTGAAGGTGTGTCTTAAAGGCAAGCCTCCGCAATCATTCGTCTCATCCAAGCTACCGGAGAAGGCCCACATAGCCCTCTTGGATCCCACGGTCAAAGCTGTGGTGGACTCTCTTGATCCAACCCCAGTACTCACAGATGAAGAGTTAAGGGAATATATCTCTGCTGATGTAGATGCGCCCTCTCTGGACAATATAATCCCGCGGGACAAAATCTCGAGTTTTATCAATAATAGAGTGTCTTTTAATTATTCTAGTCTTTCATATTAGAATGCCATGTATACATTAGATAACGCTCTACGGTCGTTGCAAACACAAATAACGACCGTCCATCATATAAATCGAGTAGTCCCGTCCCAAGGGGTCTGTTTTGTAGTCCCACCGCAGAATCGAGACGAAGAATCCATCATCTTCGACAAAGTTGAGCATCATCAAGACCTCCCGCCACTCGAGCAAGAACCAGATACCGGCAGAATACAGGTCTATCGGTACACGGACAAGACAAAGTACCTCATCCAAAGATAGGTTACGACCTAAAAAGCAACAAGGGCCTGAACTACGGCAAGGGTCGACGTCTTCCTCTCCGGCCCCCAACACCTAAAGGAAAGCCGTAGGACTATTATCATCGAACTCGACGGGGGGTGGGCTATGTCACGCCGTCGTCAACTCCAGAGAGTTCGGAGGCAGAAGAAGTAGAATATTCTCATTCATCCGAAGCATCAACTTGGGATTCCGATACCAGTATCGGCTCATTCTTTAAGAAAGTGCTATCAGCCAACATGACATCTGCACAATCTCAAGAGGATGAAGGCGAAGATCAAATGCCAAAATTCTTCGAGGAAGAACCCTGGGCTCAACGCCTAGGAGAACAGTGGGAGTCTCGTTTTGAATTACGCGAACCCCCTACCGAAGACGAAGTCGAGCAGATCGACCTTGGGGATGGATCTTCTTCCAAACCCATCTTCATCAGCAAAAGCCTAAAAGGAGAAGACCGGGAATCTTTAATCCAACTGGCTAAAGAATATATCGATGTCTTCGCTTGGAGCTACGAAGATATGACGGGACTTGATCCCCAGATCGCGATGCATAGGCTTAACATCTTACCTGATGCCAAGCCTATAAAACAACAACAATGACGTTTTCGTCCTGACATCATGAACGCTATCGATCAAGAAGTAGACAAACTCCTAACCAGCGGATTTATTCGTGAAGAGCAACACCCGGATTGGGTGGCCAATGTCGTCCCTGTCACCAAGAAGAATAGAAAGATACGAGTCTGTATCGACTTCAGGGATCTCAACACTGCTTGCCCGAAGGACGAATTCCTGCTTTCAATCACCGACGTGACGATCGACAACACATGTGGCTTCGAATGCATGTCTTTCATGGACGGGTATTCGGGCTACAACCAGATCAAGATATTCTCCGATGACGCAAAACACACGTCATTTAGGACTACGAAAGGGGTTTTATGTTATACAGTGATGCCCTTCGGCTTGAAGAATGCTGGTGCGACATACTAACGAGCTAAGAGCACCATCTTCTGTCAGTATCTTCGCAAGACAGTCGAATGCTATGTTGATGACATCGCAGTTAAGAGCCGTCTCAAAGGAGATCACCTACAAGACCTTAAGACAGTCTTCGATCTCATGCGAGCGCATCAACTCAAGATGAACCCTGCTAAATCCTTCCTAGGGGTTTCCAGCAAAAAGTTCTTGGGCTTCATTATGACGGCGAAAGGCATTCATGTCGATCCCGAGAAGACCAAAGCCATCCTTGACATGGACCCTCCGAAGAACCTCCGAGAACTTTGAGGCCTGCAAGGGCGTCTGGCATACATCCGGAGGTTTATAGCAAACCTTTCTGAAAAATGTCAACCCTTCACCCAGCTCATGAAGAAGGGGGTCTCTTACATCTGGACAGAGGAATGCCAAAAATCTTTCGACGATATCAAGGCTTACTTGACGAGCCCGCCAGTCCTGGTGGCACCCGTCGCCGGCAAACCATTTCTCCTCTACGTCCGTGCCATGGATCATTCCCTCGGCGCCCTGCTGGCTCAGTACAGCGATGCAGGCTATGAGCAAGCTATATCCTACCTCAGTAGAACACTGATCGGGATCGAACACCGGTACAACCCCGTTGAAAAAGAGTGTTTGGCTTTGGTATTTGCCATCCAGAAGACTCGCCATTATGTCTCGGGCCAGACAATTTATTTCATTTCCCGAGTCATTCCACTCAGAGTTCTCATGACGAAGCCAGGGTCATTGAACTCCCGGCTAGCTACATGGGCGATCATGCTAACACCATAATATGGTGTTCGTTCCACAAAAAGCCGTTAAGGGTCAGGCTCTGGCCGACTTTTTAGCTGCACATCCCATCCCAGAGTCCTCGAGACTCTATGAAGACATCCCGGATGAGGTCCAAGAATCAATCACCGAAGAAAGCTCCGTCTGGCGAATATTTTCGATGGCGCTTCAAGAACAGGCCCCAAAGGCCAAATCATCGGAGGAGTCGGGGTAGTCTTAGTCTCCCGATCAGCTGGTCATCTAGCGTGCCTACTTCCTTTCGAAGCCGTGCTCCAACAATGTTGTCTAGTACAACGCTCTCATCATGGGACTCCAGCTGGCACAATAGCTGGGGGTGGATCATCTGGAAGCCTACGGCGACTCAAAACTCGTCGTTAACCAGGTCAGAGGGCAATACGAAGTTCGCCATGAAGATCTGATTCCTTACCATGAAGTTGCATTGAACATCATTTCAACCTTCACCAAGTTATTCATCGAACATGTACCTCATTTACAAAATTGGAGGCCGACGCTCTGGCTGGCCTCGCAGCCTCATTGGCAGCACCCCTCGGGACTCAACACTACGTCACGGTAGTTGGTCGAGACTTGGTCTGTCCTAAGAATAACCTATGCTCACAAATGGCACATGCCATATCAACAAGTGCTGGTGTTAATCCGAGACTGGAGGTTCCCGTTCATCGACTTCGCTGTCTACGGAATTCTTTCAGAGGACCCGAAAGAAGCCGTCTCAGTCAAGAGGCGTTCCCTTCGATTCTATTACGATACAGCTACTAAAATGCTGTACAGACGCTCTTACGATGGACTTCTCCTTCGATGTTTATCCAACGAAGAAGCAGCCGAAGCCCTTCGAGAAGCTCACGACGGAACCTGTGGAGCCCATCAACCTGGCCCTAAGTTGCAGGATCGACTGCGACGCATGGGCTACCACTGGCCAACCATGGCAGCCGACGCTATCGACTATGCTAAAAAGTGCCATGCGTGCCAGCTCCACGCTGACTTCATCTATACACTGTCAGAACCACTGCATCCTACGGTCGCCTCTTGGCCCTTCGAAGCTTGGGGCATGGACATTGTAGGACCGATCACCCCTCATTCATCAAGGGGACACCGCTTCATCCTAGCCATCACCGACTACTTCTCCAAATGGGCAGAAGCAGTTCCACTGGCGGAAGTGAAGAGTTCCCGGGTGGTCAGCTTCATCAAGCACCATGTCATCTACCGTTTCGGGGTACCTCAAGGATTATCCACGATAACGGTCCTCAGTTCATCAGCCATGTTTTTAGCAGATTCTGTGACAAGAATCGCATTCAAAACGTGGCATCAACCACCTACAATCCGACAGCGAACGGATTGGCCGAGGCATTCAACAAGACTATCGTCAGGCTACTCAAAAAGGTCGTGTCATCCAACAAATGCGACTGGAACGAAAAGCTCGGCGAATGCCTTTGGGCCTACCGCACAACGGTACGGACCCCGAGGAAACACACCATTCTCCCTGGTCTACGGAGCGAAGCGGTACTGCCTCTCGAGATCCAGATACCCTCACTCCGTGTAGCGATCACAAATCAACTAACAGAGAAAGACAATCAACGTCACCGTCTGCGAGAATTGGAGGCACTTGACAAAAACGTCTTCTAGCTCAACAGCGCATCGAACTCTATCAAGCCCGTATATCACAGGCTTTCAACAAGAAGGTCAAGCAGAGGACTTTCCAAGTAGGCGACCTGGTTCTGGCAGTCAGGAGGCCGATGGTGTTGACTCACAAGACACCAGGAAAGTTCGAGCCCAAGTGGGAGGGACCTTTCATCATAGAGACGGTATACTCGAACGGGGCTTACCGCCTCGCCAAACCTAATGGGGACTTGTTCATGATGCCCATCAACGACAAGTTCCTAAAGAAGTACTACTCTTGACATCTTCAGACATGTACTTCTATCTCCACCCAACAAGGGAGTCTGTGGACCCAATCATCGGGGATCACGTACGATTCCCTTCCACAAAATCTTACGCTTCCGGAACCCAGCTGTTCCGTGGCGTTCTATCCTCCAGTAGAAGGACAACCACGTCCACATTACCTCTGAGTTGTTCCCCTAACCCTACAAAGCAGAATCTTACAGTCCGTAAGACTGCTACCCATCATGTTTACCACGTCCACATTACCTCTGAGTAAACATCCCGTACAGACAACCCCTGCGTTGCCGTACATTGATCGCAGAACTTCCATGTCCCATTACCTCTGAGTAGTTCGCGTATCCCCCAGAGTCATTCCTACCACGTCCATAACACCTCTGAGTAGGAAGATTCCATCATTTGAATCCCATATTTGCACGTCCACATCACCTCTGAGCAAACGTGTCGGTTCTCTCGAACTTATTATCTATACCTAAAAACCAAGGTGCGCAAAAGATGATAGGTCCACACAAATCATCAAGTTCATGACAGCAAAAATGAACACACAAAAAACTCTGTATTCTTTATTCAAAAGTAAAGGATTACACCCCAGCAAGAGTTACAAATTACACAAAAAGAAGAGACTACAATCCCTAAACATCCCGGGGTTGGCCGAAAGCTCTTCGATCGACGCTTCAAGTCTGCCACCCGAGTCTCTATGGTCGCCAGGACCCGGCGTTCGGCTTCTTGACGCATCATTTCTATGGTCTCAGGAGAAGTGTCATCCTCATGCTTCTTGTCCAACTGTTTCGCTGCTGGGCCAAGGTAAGAGCCTAGCGGGTGAAAGCTGCTTCCTCTTCCTTAGATGCTACATGTTCAGCCTGGACTCGCTCAGCATCTAATAGAGTTGGGCCCGCTGGTCTTCAAGGAGGCAAATCTTGGCATCAACCTCCGCTATACTAGCGTCCAACGCAGCTCACAACTCCACCTTCTCATGCGTGGACTGGGATAACCTCTCCACCACAGCCTCAGTTTCAGCCACCTCGCGTTCCCAGACACCCACGGTGGCCTGTTAAGAGGACTCAGTCTCAGCGATCAACTTCTCATTTTCACGTTTATCAGGGTGGAGAGATCATTTCGCTGGATACACTGAAACCGAAAAGCAGCTCGGCCGCCGAGGCCTCCAGAATCTGGCATATGATCATGGCCCTGGTAGGAACGTATCAGACTGATGTGAGGGAGTGCCAGGGTTTTTGCCGTCGCAAAACTCCCATTGGCATCATCACTGCTGATACGCCCCTCTGCAGCATCTTATACACTGCCTCAATAATAAACTTCATATACTCATTTGCATCCGCCAGTACTTGCAGCGTCATAGCAGGAGTTGGAGGAGCTGATCTAGTCGGCGGACCAGAAGAAGGCCCGCCGGCTTCAATCTGCGAGGCTGAAACCTCGACATCAACGGACTCTTCCTCAACAGGGGCTTGACTACTATCCCGAGGAGCCAAAAGAACAGAAGAGCCGAAAGAGGCGTCGATATCGTACCCCAAGTAGAAGGAGCAACAGAGGGTTCCAGCAAACCCTTACCTTCTCAAGCTTGGAGGGACCACCGACGTCAGGGCTACCTCATCCGTCCCCAACACAATATCAGCAGGCCGTACGGGATATTCCCCCTCCGACAGAGCAGCAAGATCATCACTTTTTCCTGACTCGGCTCCCTTGGAGTCAAGATCGCGGACGAGTCTCATTTTCACCATCAAATCCCTCCGGGTATAGGATCTGTCGCTACCTCCCGATCGGCAGCCAACTCAGCCTCCGTTGCTGAGTCTGGGGTAGGGTTCGCAACGCTGCAGCCGACCTCCCCTCATCATGACAAGGAGGGGAATCAACCCTCTCTCTGTTTCAATCACGTCTGTTGCCCCCGCAATAGGCTCACACATCTCTGGAGGAACGTCATCTGAAGACGACGAACTCCACTCCACTTCCTCGTCTGGAAGCCCCGTGTCTGCTGGACCCTCAACGTCCAAGACCCCACGGCGGCATGTACCATCTCGGAAGCTGCTACATCCTCAGCTTCCCTCCCAACATAATCTGGAGATACTGGAATCTCCACAACAATGACATCGTCCGGGTTCTCCTCCACGGAGACATCACAATCGGCGGAATGCGCTCTTCAGTTGAGCCCGCCACCTCCTTTGGTCTGCTGGCACCTTTTGGAGTATAGGGTCTCCTTTTTAGCGGTTCCTACAAAAAAAAAGCATAGGTCACAAGATGTTGAACCTAACCAGACTATATGGGACATCCTTACCTCCGCAGGTGCTGAGTCTGATGACACTGTGGGTGACAATGCCTTCTTTTGCCTCTTTGGCGCAAGAAGAGCCAGCCTCTGTATCAGTACATCTTTTCGGTTGATCGGCCGAGGGCTCTTCCTGACCCCCCGTGGATATGGCCGGGGTACCTCGATAACCCACCTCTGGCGGACGGTACGATCGAGCCTTCGCCAATATGTTCCCAGTCGCCCCTAACTGGGTGCCGACAATAAAACTGGTCTCCCGATCATATCTGGGGGCACGACGTTCATGACACAGTAAAATTTGGGGCCAAGAAAAGAATCGGCGGCCGCGGATTCTGAACAGGCGTGTAAAGTGAGCTCCGGTACATCCGGCATTTGTCGTGCAAAACGGCTCGGCAAATACGGTTCCAGGTAATACTGGTTCCTATTTCGGTACACCAGATGGGACGGCCGGATACTTTGCAACCAGCGGAATCCCCATGGAGGCAGAGTGGTGGCGTCTTCACCCGAATCCATTAAGTCTTCGTTGGCCTCAAAACCCAAAAAGACGGGACCAGCTTTGGTGATTTCCCACCCCTGAAGGTGGGATAAAACTTTCCTGCAAACAGGAACACCAGTATGCAACCAGCTCCTCTGGTGGAAACGGCGGAGGAATGCATTTTCGGCCCTGTGGTCTTCTTCCGAGCCCGGACTCATCAATTGGGATGGTATAAAATTAACCACCCCATCAAATAATGAAACGGCAGTTCGACACGAGAAAAGTTGTCATTCCTACCTCGTTCATGAACCACATTTCCTACAAATTTTCGTAAACCTCGCAGCAGGTTACACACCATTGCGGGGAGTAGAGCCAGGCGACGGCCAAAAACCAATTTCACAGCTGGCAGGATTAGGTTCCGGGTCACCCTCTCCACAGAGCCTGACCCGCCCGAGAAGACATAATCCCGAAGCCAAATCATCAGATACGCAGCTAACACTGCTTTTGACGACATCCGATGAGTAAGGTGCCAAAAACAGCTATAGGAACGTTCGTCCGACTGCCGTCCTCGTTTTCCGGGGATTCTTTCACTTAACCTGCTCATTTCGGAGAGCACCACGCTACTGGAAAGCGCTGACGGAGTTGTAAACTGAGAGGGATCCTCCTCGTCTTGCTTAAAGACGTAATCTCTCCAAGCAGTCACATGAGGCTGTGACCCGCCCTTATCCTTCTTCTGCATATAACAATGATGACTCGCCACTTCCTTGAAGACGGCCATCATCTCTCTGCTTTGTCCCCAGGACTTGGAACTCCTCGTTGGTCGGGAAGTATTCCTCGTAAGGTTCTGATTCCCAAGGGAGCTTTGACACTTTGTACATTTCATGAAGTGCGAGTCCCAGCTCCCCCACGGAGTGAAGAAAGTCCCGGTCTGGGTGTTAAACATCTCCAGAAGTGCGAGGAACATATGCATGTTGAGTCGACGCCTGGGATAGCACGGATTGCGCAGTCAGCCCAATCTCTCGAGTTTGGTTCGAAACGCGACAGAATCTAGAGTGTCAGCTTGTCCCATTTGGAAACATAGTGACAACCCTCTACCCAAAATTTACCTTTCGGGTACGACCGCTCCAACAACAGCATACAATTTGCAAAAGTCGAAGCGCCAAAAGCAAATGTGTTGATGGGTACGTCACTGTAAATGCTCCCAGGACGTAGAGTCCTCCAGGTGAAAGAAGGCCCAGCCCGCACGACGGTCAAAGTATCCCTCTGATCGGAGGTAGCATCGATCTTGATGGTGCCTGCCACCGCTCCCCCCTGAGATGGGGTTAGCTCCCAAGACATCCTCCTCTTGGAAGCAAGACGACAGAAAGCCGTCAAAGGCCATTGACGCTCAAGTTGCTTAACAGTCATATGCCCCCCTTGCTGTAAAGAACCAATCTTCCTTGACCTTTAACACCTTTACTTCAATATAAGTAAGGCGGTCCCCAAATAGGAACTCGGGCTTCAAGAAACTCACATTATCAGAAGTGGCAGATTTCAAAATGCCACGCTCCATCATCCGTTGGAGGAACCCATGTTGTTGTTCCCGGATTTGAGTCATTCTTTCGGAAGGCTGATCCAGCATAATGGCAGCTTGGACAGGGTTTATCACCTCCTCATTATAATCCACTCCCATCTGACAGAGGACAGCGTCCAGAAGCACTTCATTCAAGAGCAGGACAGTCATCGACACTGGTGGTCAACAAAAGAAGGCAAAGATTCAGATATGTTAGAAATAACAAAAGAATCTGAGCCACATTCTCATCAAAAGCGCATACCCTGAACCAAGGCTCAGGCGCATCTGAAAAGAAGCTTCGGCACATCATCAGGGTCTAAACCCATGCGCGTCAGCAGTGGAGCTTCGGCATTACCAGGGTCTAAACCCATGCGCGTCAGCAGTGGAGCTTCGGCGCATCATCAGGGTCTAAACCCATGCGCGTCAGCAGTGGAGCTTCGGCGCATCATCAGGGTCTAAACCATGCACGTCAGCAATGGAGCTTCGGCGCATCATCAGGGTTTAAACCTATGCACGTCGGCGGAAAAACCTCAGCACATCATCAGGACTCAAGGTCCATGCGCGTCGGCGTATGTGAGTTCTAAAAATGGCACAGAAAGATATGGTAAAGAATGATAAAATCCACCAATCACCGCCGGCCGAACGTCGACGGGCGGCCGGGGGACATCATCGCGGCAGCCTCTACAGGCTCTTCCCTTTGCCTCGTCCTCGGCCAGCACCGCCACGAGGAGTCTTGGGAGCCATTTCTTGAAAGAAGAAAGTTAGGGTTTTTCAAAAGAAGAACTCTAAAAAAGAAAGCAAAGAGAGAAGAACTCTCTCTCTCTCTCTCTCTCTTCATCAGACGCCTATTTATAAGCTCAGTCGCACGCGTCAACCGATGAAGTGTGACCTCAGTTCGCCTCGGGTTTGTGAGGAAATAACTGTAAATAAATTCAAAAGGATCATTAATCTTCTTGGTTATCGAAGCGTTATCATTTGCATTAACTGAGAGGAGCATGCGCCCCATCACTGATGCGCGGAGTAATCATGCGCTCGAACGGTCATGCGCCCAGTTGAAAACGCTAACATGCTTTTATTCAAAGTATTCAAAACTTGAAAAAGTTTTGAAAACTTTGAAGGGGTCTTGTAGAAGCATGGAATTCCATGACCAAAAAATCCTATGCGCCTAACATCACATGCACAGAAGCTCAGATGAAGTACTTGGCATAGCAAATAGCAAAAGTATAGACATTAAAAGAATATTTTTATTTCATATAAAAGTCTATTACATGTCTAAAAAAGAGATGTACAAAGTAGAACTTCTAAAGAAAAGACCTAAGTCTACAGCTAGGCGCAGCAACCACCATACACTCTCAAACAGGCGCATCTGCCATGCGCTCTCAGCCAGGCGTATTACTTCAGCCTCTCAAACAGGCGCATCTCCCCATGCGCTCTCAGCCAGGTGCATCCCTTCAGCAACTCAGTTATGTGCATCCTCAGTTATGTGCATCCCTTCAGCGGCTCAGTTATGTGCATCCCTTCAGCAGCTCAGTTATGTGCCGCCCTTCAGCCAGGCACATCGTGAAGTCTCAGCATATGTGCCATCAAATGCTTTGACTAATAAAGCATTTATTGAGCAGAATGAGGGTGGCAATCACCCCCTAGCTGGAGGAGGAGCTCTCCAATCCAAGGAAGATGAGAGCACGCAAATTAACCTTCGGACTAAAGGGGCTTCGAAAGAGCCTCCAAAACTAAGGAAGACCGCAATCGACCCGCGCTAAAGGAGCAGCTTTCAACCCAACTAGAATGGGCAACACCCACTCTAGCGGGAGGAGGAGCTCTCCCAAAGGCCAAGGAAGATGATAGGAGCACCATAATTCCGATCTGCGGCTCTTCCAGCATAATGGAGACGAGGCTCGAGTCTCGACCTTTGGATGCAACAGGCACCTTCTGTGCCTCAGAAGCCTCGACTACGACTTTTGGATGTAACAGTCACCTTCAAGTGCATCAATGAAGACAGTACGTGCATCTTCACCCTTGAGAGCATCTCATCAACAGAATGTGCTGGCAAACAAGTTCATTTGGGAGGACGTGAGAGAACGAGAAGCAAACCCTCTCCATGCCACTATTTATAGGCCGGGCAAATCAAACCCATGTGCCAAGTGGCTGGCTCTCCGAATCCCATGCAATGAATTTGTATTAATGGTAATGAACCTGACGCTTCAAATTCGCCAAATCAAAAAAGGCTATTTAAAGCACTCAAAGAACGTAACATTCGGGCCAATAAAGATGTGTCATACAAACGGATGCGCCGGCCAGACCGCGCATCATACTGATGCGCCCATCAGCACCAAGCGCCATATGAGGATGCTTCCATGCGTCCTCATGCGCCTAGTAGAATGTAGATCGATGCGCCCACTCAACAGCCCATCACCTATCAAAAAAATTAAATGCTGAAGTCTGACAGAGTTGGCAACACGTCCCAGGAGGACTGAACAGTTGACAGCTTTTTTCAGAAAAAAGCGTCGCCGACGTTAGCATCATCATTACTTTTCTTCGGCGGTTATAAAGCCACGTGGCCGCCCAACCATTTTGCATGCGCCTCCACAGCCATGCGCCTCAAAAGCCGTGCGCCTCAAACTTTTTTCTGATCCCTAAAGACAGAAGTCAAAGTCACTACTGAAGCCCCGCATGCACCTCAAAAGCCGTACGTCCCGACTGGTTTGTGACTCCTGAAGGTTGTGAGCCAAAGTCTCCTCAAGCGCCCAATCCCAGGCGCATCCTATCAGATCACTCTCCACCAAATCTGAGATCTTCGAGCCATGGACCTACGACACGTGTCCTTTGACTCGATTCAGTCTATGAAGGGGTGCTAATCACCCAAGATCTCAGCAACTGAAAGATCCTCTCCATTGCTACGTGTCAGCTCAACCGCAGCCTATAAAGGCAACAGGAAGGGTTCAACTCCTCAATCAGAGCGCATCATCCATGCGCCTCCATCAGCAATCACCACGTGGCATCCCTACGTACAGACGCATCCTATATATGCGCGCATGAGTAGCCAGCCTGCAAAGCTATAAATAGAGGGATCATTTCCTTCTTCCACACACACATCCGTGAACATACATATACAGAGACAGACCTACGAGCACACAAAGAGAGGCAGATACAGACACTCAACGTCTTCTTCCTCTCTGCAAGCTCCAGCACCCAGAGCAACTCAGACCTTCAGAGAACCGAGAATCGTCGTCAGATCGTCAACAAGTCAACGTATTAACCTCGCTCCATCGGCACAAGGGACCCAAATAAACAAAAGTGTACTACTAGGACTACGTCAAGTCATACATTATAACACTGTTCTGTTTGTAATTGAAATTTATAATCAAAAGATTTTAATGGCAAACATACCCTAGCCATGACAGCGTTTACGTATTCGAGTCGGGCTGGAGTCCGCTTGATGCGTAGCTGGCTTACTCACGAGATCGCGTCCGAAAAGCGGGTGCGGGTCGTGACCCCCCTGTTCTTCGAATCCCGTGTCATGACTTGTCATGTCTGGATTCATTATACTACTCGGAGATAGGGAGTTATTAGAGGTTATGTGATCATTACCCCTACTTATTTATTACTTGTGCATAGCTCCACCCTCACCACACGTAGGGTGTAGCCTGAACTTATACTACTTGTGTATAACTTTCTATTTTGGCCGGCCTGATCCCTATTCTATTATACTACCTGTGCATAGCTGGTCAAATGGAACAGCCTGATCTTGACCCAAGCCGATCACATAACGCTCTAATATCTCATGGCACTTTATTTTATGTTTACATCATACCTCAAATTACTTTCCATTGTTTATACTCCAGTCTTATCTAATATATCACACATGACATTATATCCAGTCCTTTTGTACTATTTTTTACTTTCAGTCTTATATTTCATCTTGTATTTTATTATGATTGTCTCTTATAGTATTTATCAATTTACATGGAACTGTTGTTGGTGTTTGTACTTGCTCATATCCTGACAGGATAACCCCCGTTGTTGTTTAGAGAATTTAGATGCAGATTGTCTGACCTACTATGGGTTTGGCATAGATGGAGCCTACGACCAGGACCTGCCTGTGGATGGGGTGCTCGTAGAGGACGCACCGCCAGTAGTGACCTAGTTCACCTAGATTTTGTCTTGATTACATTCCAGTTTCATACTTTGAGACTTGTAGTATTTATTTGGAATATTATTTTATGTCTTGGTCTCTGAACTTGTGATTGCGACTCAGCGTTGTTTCATACTATTTATCTCATCTTTATCTTTATTTTTATCATCGTGTTTATCTTCCTTAGAATTATATGTGTTTGAGTTGTGGTTATATTCCTCCGTGCGGAGATGACATGTTATTTGTGTCTTAGATTCTATATATTCTAGATGACCTGTACAGCATTCTACCGCCGATATGCGACGTAGGCTGGACGTACCCACATGCTCGTACCCCTAAACAGGGTGCGGGTCGTGACACATTTTTATGGTGGCTCATGCAGGTCAGAGTCGCAACTAATACGATTTCGTAATGGTGCTCGACTTAGAGTGCTAATTACAAGCCTGCTATTAGGATATAGGTTTTAGGTTATGATAGGAGTTACTCAATCACATATTAGGAAAAACTCCAATATTTTGATTTTCATGACAAACTCTTCTTGTATTTTGAAATAAATTGTCCTTCCTTGACGATATCTTATCATGTGACATATTGATCTCTTTGCTTAGGACTTTTGAGAGATTCCTGGGACGACCCTTGAGAATCTTGTTGAACGTCAATTTGAAATCCTTTTCTCTTGTTCTGTTCACCCTTGCTCCTTATTATTGAATTTGATTTTGGGATCATCATTGATTTGATTACCATATCGAGATGAATTTTATGGCCCGAGTTACGGTATCTTTTGATAACATATGTCGACGAAATAACATGGAAGGTAAAATGTCTACTTGGTTATGGAACCTGGAGTTTATCGCAGCTATATAGTCGGCGTGGCAAAAACGTAGGGACCTGACTTCGGATGTACATATCTTGGTTATGAGATTTGGGATTTCCCGCAGCCATACTAATCGGCATGGCGAGGATCCCAGACGACATGATTATAGAGGTGCATACCAGTTATGAAATCTACCGTTTATCGCAGTCTTGCTTACTGGCATGGCGAGGATTCTGAGTATCATGATTTTGGACAGACGCGTATGATTATCAAATTGTATCTTGATAAGGGTCGTAACATATCATCTCTGTCATTTCACTTATGTTATTATAGATTCTATTCCATCATCAATTAGCTTAGGAGTAGGGATAGTTTCAGTTATTTAGTCCAGGTCCTTGTAAAGTCTCATTTCATTATAGGTTCTTCGCAGTATGATGGTTTGGTGACTTGTAATTAGTTTGTGTGCTTGAGTATTGTTTAATAGTTAGAGTATGGTTAGGAAGTAATGTATATGATTTTTGATAATTAAATATAGATGAGAACCTTAGAGTGATTAATGAGTGT